>SNQJ01S0010921.1:119870-149311 GCA_010110895.2 Picea sitchensis
TAGAAACGGGGGAAGGGGAACCATCAAGATGACCATCACTTTTGACAAAGAGTTCACAATGATTCCAAAACACACTCAGTTATCCAGTCAATGAATCCATGACCATTTCACTCATACATTTTGTTATCCTTGAGACAATCATTTCACCTTTATAAATCTTGTTTCCCCATCCTTTTTGGTTGGTGTACCTGGTTAGATTGGAAAGAGATTGAAGAAGAGGGTTGTCAGGCCCGTGAGAAGTTCTCTGAGTGAGATAATTATTGGGGATTGATTTTAATAGGTGCTAAACTACATCTACAGTGCTCTGAGACTTCCAGTCTAGCCTGTTGTTGAAGCCCTGGAAGGGAAGTGAGGCAGTCGAGGGACTATTGATAAGAGAAGGGGCACCCTTCCTTGGGTGGGACAGGCATGTGGGGAATGAGAAGCTATAGGTTGTTAGTGGAGTGAGAACCTGAGAAGGAGTATTTCCTATTGTCCATGAGCCTTAGCCTGGATAGGAATCCCTTTACCCTGGGTGGAGTTCAGTCCCAACTTGGGGGTGATTCATTGTTGAGAGTGATGAACAATGTAGTCTATGGCTGGGAGGTTCATGGATGGTCTGTAAGAAGTTGGTGACAATATTTCTAAGATAAGTATCAATTGTATGATACATGGATATGTTGTTTTGTTATTTACATGCCTATGTTACGATTTTATCGTATATGTAACTACGATTGCTTGTGTGCTTATGGGTAATTTCCTGTAAATGATTCATATTGATAATTATTGTTATTTTAATATAAAAGTCATATGTTACAGAAAGTAATTGTTTGTTTATGTTTAGATGTAAATATTCCACGAGTGTGTTGTATGTATATGTTTTAGTTGCATGCAGTCTAAATAGTAATTTTAGGTGGCATTTCTTAGTTGACTACTGGGTATGCTATTGTATGTTTCGTAGTATGGGAACGAAAGTGTTCCCTAGAGTAGCATGGCCCAGCCTGATGGCTGGGAATGTTATCTACTGGCATCAAAGCATGAGTGGTTTCTCTGGAGTGGCATACCCTGGCCTCAGGTTGGTCAAGGGGATCGTTACAGTATGGTATTAGAGCCTCAGTTCAATAGTGACCTTAGATGGGCTAGAAGCGTGAAATTGAAGTGAATATTCACAAAAAAGTATCTTTGAAGTGACCATAATTAGAGTCATAGAGTGTCCTTGGAAAAGGTTGGCGTACTGTCACGTGTGGTAAATTTGGCACCGTGCGGGAAATCATGGCATGCCGGTGTGCGTAGTAAATTGTGGCGTTGCATAGAAGATTATTATGTGTAGATGCACATGCTGAAATTAGCCTTGCACGGTAAGTACACACATAGTAAGGTGCACATGGGGTGCACAAGTATTTTTTAACGCAAAGGATTTTTCTTGGTACGCGCATAAGTATGAGTATAAGTTGTTTCACGACGGTGTATTTAGTAGTGTGTGCAGATATTTGAGCACGAAGGAATATGTTAAACTTGACATGGTGCATGCATAGGACGAAAATGCATGTGGAATATCAATGCACAGTATCGAATCTATGCACAGTGGATATTTTCACACAATGCTAGAGTAGTGCGCATAAGTAGTCGGTACGACAAAGAAGAAATGCACAGTAGATTTAGGTGCACAAAGAAGTGTTTACCTTGTAATATTTCTATGCATGATGATATAAATGAAAATGTCAAGTTAATGCACGCGAAGTCACTTGGAAGGCAAGGAGTCTAAGTTTAAATCGCATAATAATAAAAGAAAAATAAACACACAACCACATTGAAGCATTAATTAAAGATAATTCTGAATTTTAATTTCTTTCGATTTAGACAAATGAAAATGAAATATAAGATTACAAGAAAAACTTATTATAAAAGAAAACAAGAGTCATAACATCACTAGATAGAAATTGTAATAAAACAATCTAAAGTCCGTTTATGTATTTATATAATCATATTAATCACAAAATTACAAAAGGGTGATGACAACAGTTAGCCTGTTGTAAAAAGGGTTGTTGAAGAACAGGCCTATCATCTCTTGTACTCTTTACCTCCGCTACCGGTTGTTCAAAATTCATTGAAACATGCTTATATTAGTTGAAGACTTACTTCATCTTAGCGATCTTCACCTTTAAACAAGAGTCCAACTAGACTAGTTGATTTTCTCCAACACTTTCGGCCACTTCAGCCGTAGGTTCCTCCTTCTTTTGTTGCTTACTCCTTTTCTTCTTAGCGGATGGCCTATTGATGAATAAATACTTTATAGTGCGATTTAGCCTGACTTTCAATCATGAGTCTATAACAATCTCTATGTGGAACTTAGCTGATAGAATGTGCACAAGGACCCTTTCCTCCTTATTCGCAAGAAAGCCTAGCATGTTGCTCGAATAACTAGTCTGACTTGACTTAGCTTTTTCCACATATCTTAGGTTGGGGATACTGAAATGTGTCTTTACAGAGAGAAGGAAGTCGAGTAGCTTGAAAATTACTATGGTTATGGATATGAAGATATTTTCATACTTGGGGAGTGTTAATTATAGAACTCCATTTATGAAGCGCAGACAGATTATGTACAAAGAGAGTTAGGTTTCCATGCTCGGCCAATCCATTTTAATGATTATCTTTTGAGTTCATTACATGGCGATGTTCAGCTGATGTCACTTGGTTGTGAAGTACCGAACAAATGAAGAAGGGTGATCTGACTAGACGTCACCCGGTCCACGAGTGGTGGATTTGACATGTTGAGACACATAATACCACATATTGGTGAAAGTGGTTTTGACAAAACAACCTTCTTGCGCAAGTGTATCTCGAAAGGCACTACACGTCAACGTTCTTGAGACTTGGGTATTATCTAGAATTGTCATGGTGACAACACCAAGAAACTGGGAGTGATAATGTTGATGTGTATGTTGAATAGAAATGATGCATATTCTAATTAATTGTTGATTTGTTAGTCTGATTAGTTTCAATGGTTGCATGTTTTGCAGAATTAAAATCAACTCGATCAGGTCAGACCAGTGCAGAGTCTATAGGAATGGAAGAGGAATGGGGGAATTACATTCATCCATAGAAGAGTAGAGGGATGGATGTCCATTTGGGCATGGAAGGAATGAACTCCAATGAACATGGAGAAGAAAAGAATGAAGATATGAATATGGTTGAGACCATTAAGAATTTGTAGAAGAATGTCCAAATCCATAAAGTTGATAATGAAAGGATTACGAAAGACAAAGAGCAACAGGATGAATTCAACATGAAGCTATTGGAAGGTTTAAACAGAATAGAGAGAAATTGGTTAAGGAGAGTGACTCAAGTAGATCTGAGAGTCACAAATCTTTAGAGGAGAAGGGAGAAGTAAAAAGTTCTAGTAGACATCACCATCATCCCCATAGGAATTCCCATAAGAGAGAAAGAAACAACTCAATTCCATCCCCTGTCAGAAGGTATAAGAGATCTGGGGTGGATGAGCTGTGAGGAGAAATGAAAAAAATCAAACCTCCTACATTTGATGGTGAGCACAAGAAGGATGAATATGATGAAACATGGTTTCTAGGCATGAGTAAGTATTTTCAATTGCATACTCTTTCTTCTCATGTTGAAGGTGAAATCGCTATCTATCAACTCAAAGGAAAGGCCTCCATGTGGTGGGATCAACTTGTGCAGGTACAACACATTATAGAGAGAAGTGTTACTTGGAGAGAATTCAAGAAGTATTTTGAGAAGAAGTACTTGACCAAGAGATACTATGACAAGAAAATGAAACAATTCTTTGAACTCAAACTTGGAATTACGACCATATATGAATATGAGAGAAGGTTTCTGGAACTATTGAAGTATGTCTCTTTCATTAAGGATGAGATAGTCCAGATTCAACAATACTTAAGTGGATTTCCATCGTTCATCAGTGAAAAAATACAATATGATGATCCCAAGACATTAGAAGAGACCATAAGGAGAGATAAATGTTTATATGACCCGTTGAAAGCAAGACCATCTTTCCAAAAGGCATGGGAAGACAATAAGAAATTCAAGATGGATTAGAGGAAGAAGGGAGATAAGCCACCATTCTTAAGAAATAATCCACAATGGCATGAAATGCATAAGGAAACCAGATTGATTGACATAGAGAGTCAAGGGCCAAGACAACCACCTATGCAATGTTGGGGTTGTAAAGGAGACCATAGGTTCAGAGATTGTCCTCATAGAGGTGAAAAAGGTAGGGTTGTTCACAATGTACAACAAGTTGAGACAGTAGAGGACATGGGCAGAAATGTGCCAAGTATTTATGCAGCCCTGGGCATAAAGAAAGAAGAGTATAAGTCCCACATGATTGAAGTGGAAGGTATGATCAACAACCAAACCCTTTCTATTTTAATTGATTCAGGAGCTAGCCATAGTTATATAGACCCTAAGATGGTGGAAATTTTGCAATTTCCAATAAGAAAGCATGGGAAATCCTGGTTGGTGCAACTGGCTACAGGAGCTAGAAGAAAAGTTAATGAGATGGTTAATTCCTACCTCATAGACATGAATGGACTAAATACTAGGGTAGATTGGAACATCTTACCCTTATGTTCCTATGACTGTTTAATTGGGATGGATTGGTTGGATCCACATCATGCTCTATTGGATTTTCATAACAATGAATTCACTTGCTTGGATGAGGAAGGCAACCAAAGGAAAGTGAAGGGAATTCCCAGGGCAGTAACCGTTAGAGAAATTTCAGCATTGCAGCTGAAGAAATGTTATAGAAAAGGATGCCAAATTTTTTTGCATCTCATATGGAGGAGACACCTAAAGACAAGGTGCCAAATTTGGAGAATTATGCAGTCCTGAAAGAGTTTGAAGATGTAGTCAAGGAAGTACCAGGACTACCCCCAAGGAGAGACATTGATTTCTCTATAGATTTGATGCCTGGAGTAATGCCAATATCAAAGACTCCTTACATAATGAGTATACCAGAATTGAAGGAGTTGCAAATGCAGCTTGAAGAACTTTTGAAGAAGGGGTATATACACTCAAGTGTATCAACTTGGGGTGCCCCAGTCTTGTTTTTGAAAAAGAAAGATGGAACGTTAAGATTGTGCATTGACTCCAAACAATTGAATAAAGTGACTGTTAAGAACACATATCCTCTACCAAGTATTGATGACCTCTTTGATCAATTGAAGGATGCAAGGTTATTTTCAAATATAGATCTCAGATCAGGATACCATCAGGTAAGAATTAAAGAAGAAAATATTAGCAAGACTGCCTTCAGGACAAGGTATGGTCATTATGAGTTCACAGTGGTACCATTTGGATTGTCAAATGCACCAGTTGTTTTCATGTGCTTAATGAATGGTGTTTTCAAAGAGTATTTGGACAAGTTTGTCATTCTCTTTTTGGATGACATTCTTATATATTCCAAGTTAGAGGAAGAGCATGAACATAATTTGAGGATGGTGTTGCAAGTATTAAGGGAACATTAGTTGTATGCCAAATTGAGCAAGTGCTCATTTTATCAGAAAAAAATTCATTATTTGGGGCATATCATCTCAAAAGATGGGATAGCAGTGGACCCTAAGAAGGTAGAAGCCATTATAGAATGGTCAGCACCAAAGAATGTGATAGAGGTCAGATCTTTCATGGGCCTTGCAGGTTACTACATGATATTCATTGAAGGATTCTCGAAGATAGCACATGCAATCACTTCCTTGAAAATAAAGGGTATGAAGTTTCAGTGGACATCGGACTGTGAAAGGAGTTTCCAACATTTGAAACAATTATTGACAAGTGCTCCAATACTAAGGATTGCAGACCCAAATGAATATTTCATTGTATGCGCAGATGCATGTAATGAAGGACTGGGTCGAGATCTCAGTCAAAATGGATTCATGATATGTTATGAATCAAGGAAGTTGAAAGAGCATGAAATAAACTTTCACTCATGATTTGTAGTTGGCAACCATAGTGCATGCCCTGAGGAAATGGAGACACTACCTCATGGGAAAAAGGTTTGAGTTAAGAACAGACCACAATGGTTTGAAATATCTATTTGATTAGCCAAATCTAAATGCTAGACAAAGAATATGGTTAGAATTTATAAGTGAATATGACTTTGATATCAAGAATATCAAAGGGAATGAAAATAAAGTGGTTGATGCACTTAACAGGAGGGTGCATGAACTATGTACTACAACCATCAGCATGTATCAAACGGATATTAAAAGAGAAATTATAGAGGCTAATACATATCTATAGTACAGAGAATTGGTAGCAATGCTACAACAGGGTAAGATACTTCGGAAGATGGATATTTATAAGTTGGGAGTAGATGGAATACTGCTGCTCAAGAACAAAATTTTTGTACCAAATTTCCAGGACTTGAAACGTATAACTTTTCATGAGATGCATAATTCTCCTTATGCAAAGCACCCTGGATATCAAAAAACCATAGCAGTGGTCAAGAGCCAATACTTTTAGCTAGGTATGAAGAGAGAAATTGCAGAATACATCGCTAGGTGTATGGAATGCTGGAAAGTTAAAACAGAGCATAGGCACCCAGCAAGATTGTTGCAACCTTTTCCCATTCCTGAATGGAAGTGGGAAGTGGTGACAATGGATTTTATTACGAGATTGCCCAGAGTGGGAAAGCTACATGATTCGATTATGGCAGTGGTGGACAAGCTTACAATATCTGCCCATTTTATTCCACTAAAAACTACTCACAAAGCAACAGATGTTGCTGATATTTTCATGAAGGAAGTGGCATGATTGCACGAAATTCCTAAAACAATTGTGTTTGACAGAGACCCGAAATTCACCTCAAATTTCTGGAAAGGATTGTTCAAAGGATTCAGAATGAATATGAACTTTATTACAGCTTACCATCCTGAGACTGATGGAAAAATAGAGAGGGTGAATAGAGTGATAGAAGATATGTTGAGAATGTATGTGATGGATAAACCATCAAAATGGGAAGACTACCTACATTTAGTAGAATTCACTTATAACAATGGGTATCATGCATCATTGAAAATGATCCCATTTGAAGCACTTTACGGAAGAAGGTGCAATACTCCAGTAAGCTGGGATAATCCAACTGATAGAACAGTAGTCAGGCCAGAATTGCTCAAGGAGATGGAGGACCAAATGTTAAAAATTAAGCAGAATTTGAATGTTGCCCAAGATAGACAGAAAATTTATGTTGATAAAAACAGAATCCATAGAGAATTCAAAGTGGGTGATCATGTTTTCCTGAAAGTGAAAGCTAACAGGAGCTCCCTGAAGCTGGGAAGTTGTGCCAAGTTAGCAACCATATTTTGTGGACCATTTGAAATCCTAGAGAGGATTGGTCCAATTTCTTATACGATTGCATTGCCTGCATCTATGTCTTTTCAAAATGTCTTCCATGTATCATTGCTAAAGAAATATATACCCGATGCTAATCATGTTATTCATTGGAATGTTATTCACGTGGAGCAAGAAGGTTCTTTCCAAGTGGTTTCGATGCGCATCCTGGATCAAAAAATCAAACAACTCCAAAATCGAGCCATAGGGCTGGTAAAGGTCCAATGGACATGGTACAGACCTGAAGATACTACTTGGGAGCATGAGGATGCAATGCGGGCAGAATACCTGCATCTTTTTTAAGAATTTCGAGAATTTTGTTGTTTATGGGTACATGATGCACTGAGGACAGTGCACAAATAAGGGGAGGGGATTGTAATATCCCTTGGTCGAACCCAAATGTAAATATATTCCAAGTATATTTAATCTAGTGAGTTCTTTATACATCATTTTTGTAATACACCTTTAATAACATGGTGCGCGCATATACTGCGCAGTAAAGGGATGTAATGTGCACATTTCTGAATACCACGCTTATAACTAAGGTGTGTGCAACCTTAAAGATAGAGGATACAACACACATTAACTAAGTGTGTGCAATATTAAGGTTAGAGAACCTTTGTGTATATAATATGCATTATAGGATGGTTGTTAGGTTATGAAAAAGGTATAAATATCTTCTTTTTTCCCACATTTCATGATATCATCTTGATTGAATTTTTGATTATTTAGAAGCAAATAGGATAGAAAATGAATAATATACTCTTTAGCATTGTTGTTGGAGATTAGATTACATATATCCTAAATATGATTGGAATTATCTGGTTTTATTGCAGGATTGGTTAAATATTGTCAAACCCAAGATAGCAAGGGGAATCTTGAAGATGCGCAAGCTATTGGAGGTTGAAGAATTTATGGCGCAAAGAAGTTTTAAAGATAATTGAGTTACTTATTGTAATAGTAAATCAATCTTGAGGATATCTCGATCCTCAGGATAGTTTAATTTACCCAGATTATTGTAACATATAAGGGGTAAACAGATCTTGAAGAAGAAAAAGGAGAATTGTACTCAAGAACTGAGAATACAGAATTGCTATGTGTTAACAGTTTTTGTAAAATTTTGTACCAGCTATGAAATCAATAGAAGCCTCGAGTGGTTTTACCATTTTTATATACAAAGTTTCAAATAGCAGTGCTTCTAAGAACTGAGGGCCCAGTCTGAAGGAGCTACTATTCGACCTGTAATTGTATCAGTTCAAATTCTGTTTTGTGATTCGATTATCTTTTATAATATTTAACGAACACATAAGTTTGTTGATGATTTCATGTCAATTTCAAGAAATAGATATTCCCTGAAGAATTAAATGATTGTTGTTCCAATTCCTATTACTGATATTTGATGCGTGACAGTTCCTCATAAGTTCACATTTGTTGTTCCTTTTACTTAGGTTACATTTGGTGTTCCTTTTACTTAGGTTGCATTTGTTGTTCCTTTTACTTAGTTTACATTTGTTGTTCCTTTCCATTAGAATATAGTTTTTTCTCCTTTCCATAGAAATACGATTGTTGTCTCTTTTCAATTAGATTACAGTCTCTGTTCCTTTCTATAGATAGTGTAATTCGCCTTTTTCTTTTTAGCAATTTGATTCATAATGATATTCATTTCTGCAAGTCTTTATCTAGATTCAATTACTGCTCTTAAAATGAATTCAATAGATTAGCTAGTTTGTTCCCTTTTGCACGGCTTTAGATTTCAATTCTTAGAATCTTTAATGAATGTTTGAGGAACTTGATTTTTGATAAACTCAGATTTGCTTTCACTACATGATTTTAACCTCTATGAGCTATCTTCATAGACTGTGCCGATATTCTTTGAGATAAAACACGAATCCTTGGGTTGATAAATTAATGTTAAACTAAGGTTGTTTTGAGACATCTTTAGAGCCCAACATTTTGGCACCGTTGTCGGGGAAGAATGTCAAAGTTATCATAGATTGTGCCTCTGGAGGATGAGGTATTGAAGATGGAAGGTAAGAACCTATGAATGCAATAAGTAAGATTCTTATACCAGTGCCTACCTCTAGCTAACGCATTAATAGGTTGCATAGGTGTTTTTTTCCTTTTTTTTTATTTTTCCTTTTTGTTGTGTGAAGTGTGTATGATTAAGAAGAAAGATCTTGAAAAACAAAAACTTCCACGAAAAAATGCCAAATCCCAAGGCTCGGTGATCCCTGGAAGAAGAACTTTCATAGACGACATCATCCGAAAAGAAGAATCTCAAGCTTCAATTGGGCCTAGAAGAGGATCTACCCGAATCCCTCAGGTGGTAGCTTCACCAACTACAGACCACACCGAGATTCATAGAAAAACTGAAGGGATCGAGCTAAGATTTCAGAGCACAGAGATTCCACCCCTCAACCCTCTAGGAGAGGGAAACTCTTGTAATCTGAAGGAAGGAGAAGGAGAAACTAGTGGGATAACTAAGACGGGCCCACCACCCGATCCTGAATCTCTTGTGAAAGAAGAAGGCATACCCAAAATCCCAAATAAAGGGAGTGCAATCAAATCCCCTAGAGGATGAGATAACCAATCAATTCAAATAAAATATCCGGATCAAGAAATCCCTAAAGATTTCTGGCATATTTTTGATCAAATGGCACAACCAAATCCACAACGTCCCCAAACTTCCACTTTGGAATATCTGATAGTTGATCCAATTTCCAATGCCCCCATGAAGGTTATTCCCCTACAAAACCTGCCAACCTTTCATGGATTAATCTCAGAATACCTTGATGCATTCTTATTCGAATTAGATGTCCTATGTAGAGGGTATGATTACACCTCTGAACCCCAAAAATTCAAATTGTTCCCTTCCACTTTGAAAGGAGAAACTCTACGCCGATTCATGGGATTAGGGGGAGGAACTATAAACTCATGGGATGAGATGAAACAAGCCTTCTTTACAAAATATCAGGATTATTGTAGAACCAGAGACTTAAAAGATGAAATCTTTCAAATGATTGCGAAAGAAAATGAATCATTAGAAGAATATGTAGAGAGATAATATAATTTACAAAGATCACCCTATGGCACGCTACGAGGGGAAGTACTTAAGGAAACTCTGATTAAAGGTATGAAAGATGAATGGGTATAAATGTTGAATTTAATGGGGAAAGGTGACATTTATCAAGAAACGTATGATGACATTGTCCTATTGTGCATCAGGTGCTCAAGAGAAAGTTCATGGACCATATCAGGGATGCGTACCCACCTCACCAGAAATAACAATATTACCAGTGGAGGTGTTACTCGATCTAAAGTTGGTAATCTCTTAGAAAACTTTAAAATAGACGTTCTGAGCACTCTAAATACACAATTGGATGTGTTGCATGCCAAACAGAAAAGAATAGAAGCAAAACAAACGTTAGCCATATTTTTCCATAGGTGCAGAAGAAAACATGGTCCAAGGGATTGCCCTTTGGATGTGGTCTATGTTTTCACTATCTGCGCCAAGTATCATGACACGGAACAATGCCCATCACTTCCTAGACTGAAAGTTTTCTTTAGGGAAGCAAAAGAAGAAACATAACCATTATATCTAGTGGGTCAATGTCGTCAATAACATAATCGGCCTCCAAATACATTGCAGGACCCTTCCTCTTTCTTCTCCGGATAGTATAACCAACAACAACCTCCTGGTAGCACATGGCAGGGTCAACCATTTACTAATCAAAACTAGCAACCCTAGCAATACCCACCTACAAATCCTACTTGGAAAAAGTATCCCGCTGCAATCCCTGCTTGGCAGAATCAGCCAACTACAACTTCTACTTGGCCTAACTCACAATATTCCACCTCAGCCTTGAAAAAATAAAATAAAAACATTTACCCTTCATAGTGGCCCAACATGACTACCCAAAACCCAAATTGGAATCATAATTGGCAGCACCCCATGGGGATAAACAATCAACCCATGGGGATGGCCCCTCAAAGTCATCCTACATTACAAGCCCCATTTCAATTGTCCCAAAATCCACAATCCCAATTGTGCCCTCAACTACCAACCCAACCGCACCCAAATCCAAATAACAGACCGTCTCAGATCATCCATATTATGGGAAATGGAGAAGGAGAGATCAACTTAGTAGGGTGTAGGGAACTATGATTAAGGTCGGGATGAATAATCTCTCCTGAAGAAAATGACGTTTTTCAAGGGAAGGAGAGAAAAAAACAACCAATGATAACACCTTCGACTGTGGTAATAACAAAAGAAGTTGAGCAGGGGGGAAACAAAGTCGAATCAGAAGATCTTGATAAGGGTGCAACACCCTCCCCTCCATTCCCGGAAAGATTGATGATAGAAAAACCGATCGTATATCCCAACTTCGACCTTGTAGGGAAACTCAAGAATTTATATATCAAGATTCCACTCTTGCAAGCTCTTCAGGACATCCCAATCTATGCAAAAACAATCAAGGAGCTATGTGGGAGAAAAATCGTCAGAAAAATTAAAAATCCATCATCAACAATCTGCGTGGTAGGAGCCTTATCTGATCTAATTTTAGGTAGACAAGAACCGGTTAAATATGCAGATCCGGGGAATCCCATAGTGACAGTTGAAATCCAGAGCTGCTCTTTTCCCAATACACCAGTTGATTTGGGAGAAGCCATCAACATCCTAACTATGGAAACATTGCAATACCCTATATTTTAACTCCTTTGAACCCACAACAATAATGTTGCACTTGGCAGATCGATCAGTAGTTCGACCAATTAGCACATTAGATGATATAGCCATCTTCGTCGACTCTTGGGAATATCTGGCGAACTTCCTCATCATCAATACAAGAGGTGGACTTGAAGGGCATCCATTGATACTGGGCCGGCCATGGCTTGCAACAGTAGATGTGTACATAGGATGTCGAATAGAAAATATGACAATCACTAGAGGGGGTATCACGAAGAACCTCATTTTATATCCTCCTTCTAAACCAAGTCCAACTTTCGTATATCCATAATTTTCACCACCACGATACCCAGAGAGGGATTTACGAGCCCCTCTTACGTAGGAAGAATCCCTCAAACTTAAAAACCAGCTAGAGGATGACGTAATCAGTGTCTTTATCAATAATTCGGCAACCATGAGCAACCCAACCTACCAGATGCTCCAAGCTATTATAAACTGTGAAGCACAGGGGGACCTGCTGGAAGATTTAATGGAACAAAAAATTTCAACTACAAACATTCATAACAACAAACCCGTCGAGATTTCACCCGGGAGGCCTCTAAACATCAATGCCAATTTAGATGAACAACAATAGCAAAAGCTAAGTCATGTCCTCTCCAAATACCAACAATATTTTACATGGGAATATTCTGATATGAAAGGTATTGATCCAAAACTCTGTACACACCACAGTTATGTTGAAAAACATGCCTGACCTATCCGATAGCCACAGAGAAGATTAAATCCTCACCTCAGGGATATCATTAAAGAATAATTACAAAAACTATTGGACATAAATTTTATATATCCCATCTCAGATAGTCGATGGATTTCCCCATTAGTGATTGTCCCAAAGAAAAATGGGAAATGGCACATCTATGTTGACTACAGGGAACTTAACAAAGCCACTCAAAAATACCACTTCCCTTTGCCTTTCATTGATCAGGTCCTGGATACTTTGATAGGAAATAAATTATTTTCTTTCCTAGATGGTTTTAGTGGGTACAATTAGATTCAGATTTCCCTAGAATATCAAGATAAAACTACATTCACATGACCCTGTGGCACTTTTTCATACATAGTATTACCCTTTGGACTTTGTAATGCTCCAACCACTTTTCAAAGGGCCATTCTGAGCATATTTAGTGATCTGATTATTGAAGGACCTGAAGTCTATATGGATTATTTCACTCCTCATGGCGATGACTTTGATCAAGCACTGAATAACCTAGAGAAAATACTAGAGTGATGCATTACGACTAGGTTATGTTTAAGCCACGAAAAGTGTCACATGATGATGATAGAAGGTGTTGTACTAGGGTATTATATCTTTGCATATGGAATTAGGGTAGACCTAGAAAAGATAGAGGTAATACTTAATCTACCTACACCACACACACAAATTGAGGTACGTAGTTTCCTTGGCACTTCAAGATACTATCGTAGGTTTATGGAAAAGTTTGCAAGAACCAATGAACCTTTACATGCTTTGATTGGTAATGTAGAATTTGAGTGGTCTGACAAGTGTGATGTGTCATTTGCATGACTCAAAAAGTTGATCTCAACAACACCGGTGTTGAGGAGGCCAAATTCAAAAATACCATTCCACATTTCCACCGATGCATCAGATATTGCCATAGGCGTTGTCCTCGAACTATTCCACCGGTGTATTACACCATTTATTTTGTTAGCAAGAATCTTAATCCAGCTGAATTTAATTATACAGTAATAGATAAAGAGTTTTTAGTTGTTATACATGCCATCAATAAATTCCGTCATTATATAACAGGCTATCCAGTCATTCTATATACTGATCATTCTACTATAAGATATCTAGCTAATAAACCAATTACTAATGGACGAGTCAATCGATGGTTGTTATTATTGCAGGAATTTGATATCACTATCAAAGATCGACCTGGGAGAGAAAACCTTGTCGCAAACTTCCTATCCCGCATACCCAAAACAGATGACTCCTTAATAGTCGAAGACCGATTTCCAGATGAGCATCTGTTTGTCATTACTACAAAACCACCTTGGTACGCTAACATGGAAAATTACCTGGTAGCAGGAAGATTACCAGCACATCTTTCATCAAAGGAAAGAAAACGGATCGTCTAGCATAACGCACAATTCACCTAGATCGGATATCTCTTCCATACAGGAGTTGATCTCCAGATCCGCAGATGCGTGCGAGATGTCGAAATCTATGACATATTAAAAGATGGACATGATGAGCCTTGTGGTGGGCATTTTGCAGACCACAGGACTAGACACAAAATTCTGTAGATGGGCTATTATTGGCCCTCAATATTTAGAGACACGAAGAAATACGTCCAAACCTGTGATAGTTGTCAACGGATGGGAAAACCAGGTCAGACTGATGAAATGCCTTTTAAAGAACAAGTAGTTGTGGAACCATTTGAGAGATGGGCACTAGACTTCGTTGGCCCCTTCAACCCAAAGTCAAATTAGAAGGCCTATATTCTAGTCGCAATGGACTACATGACTAAATGGGTAGAGGTAGAAGCCTTGCCAAATGCAACAGAGGAGGTAGTCATCAAATTTCTTTTCAAATTATTCGTACACTATGGACTACCAAGAGAGGTAATTATTGATGGGGGGTCACAATTTACAGCTCATAGAATCACCACCACCCTGGATAATTATCATATCAAACACATAATTACTTCTCCGTATCATCCACAAGAAAATGGGAAAGTGGAAAGAACCAACAAAGTCCTAGAGGCAATCCTAACAAAGACTGTCTCAACAAACAGACAGAATTGAGCTTCTGAGCTCCCAAATGCCTTATGGGCTTACCACACAACATGGCGTAATACCACTGGCTACTCTCCTTACCAATTATTCTATGGCAAAGAACCCATCTTCCCAATTGAGTTTGAAATCAAGACTCGAAGGATGGCCCAAGAAATTGGACTGGATCTTACAAAAGCACATAAACAGTGCCTTCAACAACTCAACGAATTGGATGAAGCATGCCTGTCTATTGTGGAGTGCACAACCGTTATTCAACAACAGAGAACGACCTAGCATGATAAGCATATAAAAACAAATTATTTTAAAACGGAGACTAGGTGCTCCTCTATCATTCCAGATTTAAGGATTTTCCAGGAAAATTATAGACACAGTGGCTAGGACCATATGAAATTAGTAAAGTCCATGATAATGGCACAATCGACAAGTATGGATCTCCATTTCGGGTCAATGGACACCGGCTACGACTCTATCACCAGCCACCCTCAAAAGAATATTTCTACCAAGAGGTAAGTAAGGACCTTACCGTTCAAATTTTGGCTGGCTGGGAAGGTAATCCAACCACCCCAACTCCATAAATGTTGAAATCTGCTGACACTGTACATACTGTATATAATTTTGTTTTCTGTAGATTTTATTTAGTTTTTTTTATTATTATTTTCGACAGTCATTCGAGAAAATCAAAACTAGGGAGGATAATTGTGATGAACTCAATTAGCACTCTTTTTCTGTTCCGAACTCCCGCTTCATCTCATTACCCATACCCTTTCTTCCACAGAGAAATGAATGTGTCATGATTTAGTAGCAACAATTGGGCAACTATAATGAAATTTATAACATTAACAAACCATCCATTACTTAATTTTGAAATAAACCAACTCATAAATGAATTTAGTTGATGAGGAATCAACCTTGAATTCAAACAAAATACATTACCATGTTTCTACAAATTCATATGGTTAAGAATGGAACAATTGTTGTTCCTTTTGTGTGCCTGCTATTCCTTTGAATGGAACAATTGTTGTTCCTTTTGTGTGTCTGTTGTTCCTTTGAACAGAACAATTGTTGTTCCTTTTGTGGGACTTCTATTCCTTTGAACAGAACAATTGTTGTTCCTTTTGTGCGCCTGTTGTGCCTTTGAATGGAACAATTATTGTTCCTTTTGCGCTTGTTGTTCCTTTGAATAGAACAATTGTTTTTCCTTTTACATGCCTATTGTTCCTTTGAATGGAACAATTGTTGTTCCTTTTGCGCGCCTTTTGTTCCTTTGAATGAAACAATTGTTGTTCCTTTTGCGCCTCTGTTGTTCCTTTGAACAAAACAATTGTTGTTCCTTTTGCGTGTCTGTTGTTCCTTTGAACAGAACAATTGTTGTTCCTTTTGCACGCCTGTTGTTCCTTTTGCGTGCCTGTTGTTCCTTTGAATAGAACAATTTTTGTTCTTTTTTTCACACATATTGTTCATTTTGTCGTTCCTTCCTTGTTGATAAAATGCTAAACCTTTCCTTTCGGGTACAACTTTCACCAAAATAATTTTCACCAACATTATTTCTAACGATCTATCATTATTTTGTGGACTATCTCCCATACCTTATCAAATTTCTTTTTGGATCACTTCCTTTGAAATATCTTAAACCTTGTTCATAACCTGTAACCACTATAATTCGTTTATTTTCCCTTATACATTACACTTAAATGATACATCGCGTTTATAACTAACAAGGAATCTGCGGCACACTTTTACTTGGCATCCTTACACTTATTTGCGCCATTCCTTACTCTTAAGGAGTATATGAGCCTCCTTTCATACACTAATAATAATAATAATAATAATAAATCAACAAAATTTCTTTCATTTTCCACAAAGAATAGTGGGTCTCACCACGAGACAACCTACCACGATCATAGGATAATAACCTAAGTGACATTCCCACTATGGCTACCACACCAAGGCAATGGTCTTTGACATTCTCTTTTTCCAAAGAACAATGGGTCTCATCACGAGTCGGCTTGTTCACTTAAGTTACACTCTAGTGAGTGGCATTATCATCATCTGGATACCAAACCAAGATAATGGTATTTTCGGAAAAGCTTAAAAACTTCCAAATAATATATATATATATATATATATAATTTCTTTCTTTTCCCATAAAGAATAGGGGGTCTCATCACGAGCCAACCTACCACGATCATAGGATAATAATCTAAGTGACATTCCCACTATGACTACCACATGAGGGAAATGGATTTTGACATTTTCTAGTCAAAGGACAAGGGGTCTCATCACGAGCCGGCTTGTTCACCTAGGTTACAATCTAGTGAGTGGAATTATCACTATGGCTACCAAACCAGGATAATGGTCTTTTTGGAAAAGACGATTCAAACAAGTATCAAGGATACAGGCTCATCTTAGGGTTAAAAGGAAACCCTGTCAAGGCTATGGACGCCTGCTGGCAACAGTGGCTCTGCCTGTGGTATGGAAGTTACCTTAAATGCCAAGTTTTTTCATCTCTCTAGATTTCCTTCACTCAATAACGAGGCTATCATTTCAGTTGTATTCAATAATATGGAAAAGTAACAACATTATGATATGTGGGATATTATTTAACTGAACAGATTTAATTTATTAGGCACATGTATCCTTAAAGAATTCTTTTGAGTATTGGTATTTTCAATTCCACAAACGCGGATTAACATTTAATGATTATCGTTAAATATGTTGTTTGAACATAAATCATTAATCCCCATTGGCGGTCGTCATACAATCATTACTTTTCACCATCAATACCTACAATCATTACTCTTCCCTATGTTGACGGTCGAGGTCAACCTTTCTATTAAAGAGGGGAGTGGACGCTCGACACACTTCTCGATATAGATAGTAATGAATGTAATAAATACCTTCATTTGTATACATTTGTTGTCTATGATATTTTCTATTCTCGGTAATTTTTCCTCCAAGATGGTCTAACCACGTCTGCTACCAGGAAAGATAGTCATCCATATTTTCTCACAAAATGGGTGGTAGAGGTGTGCATAGGGAACCTACTTTACCAAATCTTACAGAGAAAGTGAGATTCATACTGCATCAGCTGGGGTGGATGGAGTACTTCAACCGGCTGCAAGGATATGACATGAATGTCACAATTGAATTCTTTTAGAATCTGCAGGGGGGAAACTCTATGGTGTGGGGCATACAAATCTCAGTCACCCTGCAAATCTTAGTAGAGGACACAGGCCTCCATAACATTGGCATTCAGTGGACATGACGATACACAACATTGAAGGAAGTTGTGGAAACCTTCACAGACCCTGGGGAAGAATTGGATAAGAAAGGAAAGGGACTCAATCCCAGTACCCTCAGAGAACCATGGAAGGAACTTGCAAGGATAATTCAATGGTACATCACTTGTGATGGATGATATGATGTAATTCAACCTCACCACCTCAAATTGTTGGTAGTTTTAAAACAATGGTTATTACTTAATCTACCTTTCTTTATGAATTCCATATTACATGAGGTTTCCCTAAGAACACAAAAATCCAAGGACACTATTACTGTTATCAACCACCACAGATTAGTTAAACTGATAACAATTAAAGCACTGAGTCAAACTCAATTGACTTGGGATAACTTGATTGACGCCAATAGACCTCCACAACTAGAGCATCCTGAATTATGCCATGAATAACCACCACAAGAAATCAAAGATAGACAGGCAGAGGAGACTACTACCCAAAGAGAAATCCCATCTCCTCAAACTGAAGCTGAGGTAGACCCTGCCCAAATCAGAGAGACCCATACCTCACAAACACATGCATTAATGAAAAATAGTAAGAGAGAAACAACTACCCCTAAAACTATCATTCAAACAAGGAGAAGAAGCAAACGAATCCAGTAAACAACTGAAGCAATTCATGATATAACAAAACAGCCTAAAGAACTTCAGAATTCTACAAAACAGTCTCCAGGCGAGAATGCTCAAGGAATTAGGCAAGAAGAATAGACCTCACAAAGGAATGATCAGGAAGACACCCAACCGACATTAATGCATCTGACAGAACAATTTATGACGAGCTATGAGGTATAAATAGCCCAGGTTTTGGGAATCTTGGGAACCTCAATTGACAGAGGCGCAAATTATCTAGAAAAATGCCCAGAACAACCCTCCTCTTCAAAACCAGTTGAAGATTTTCCTGATACTGAAATTCCTTTTCCTGAGGACAGAGAACAGGAGGAACCCCATTTTGAAACAAGAAGACCTCTTGGACATAAATAACAGTTGAAAGGAACAGAGGAACAACCATCTGTTGGCCAGAATGAAGAAGGCCTTGAGACCTCTCATAAACAAAAATCATCCCAGAGCTATAAGAAAATTAGAAAGTTAAAAAAATAAAATAAACTATTGAAGAAAAAGGCTAAGAATGTTGAAGTATTAAAGCAGAAGGTAGTTAAACTCAGGGAAATTATTAAGGAATTGAGGAAACAGTTAGAACAAACAGATAAAGCCCACAGAAGAAAGAAGAAAAAAAGGTCCAGAGTACAAGGAAGAAACCCTCTTCCTAGAGAAGTAGTCAGTACAAATTATATAGGGATACAGACAGACCCTGAAGAAATAGTAGTGGAAGAAACAATAGCTCAGAATGAGGAAACACCTCCTTTAGAAACACAGGAAAATATGACAGCTACAGAAGCAACTGATGCTGAGGTGCAGATAGCTCAATTCCTTGAGAAGAATGCTACCATCAAGATATTGGAGGAAGAATTGATGCAGTCTCAACAAACCCTCCTTCAAAACAGAAATGAGTTACTGACTATGGAAGAACACCAAGCACTCTAGTCCCAGAAATAGAGTGTTATTGTGGACAGGTTGGAAGCAGAGCTTACACAGGTCCATCAAGCATTAACTCAATCTAGGGAAGATATGGGTGCTATGGAAGAATACCAAGCATCCCAATCTCAAGCACAGGGTTTCACCATCGATAGACTAAAGGAAAAGTTGGGACAAGCCCAACAAGCATTGGCTCAACACCAAGATGAAATGGTAACTAGGACTGAATATCAAAAAATTGTTAAAGAATTGAAGGACATGACAAAAACAGAGGGTGAGACCTATGCTACACTCACAAGAGCCCAAGGGAAGATAAAAAAGGTTCAAACCCAATTAGAAAAATATTTGGAGCAAATCAAGGAAATCTGTGATGTCTACTCTGATGCTATTAATTGCAGAGCCCCTACCACCAATTACACTTTATTCTTGCTGGAACGATATTTTTTATTGAGAGTGAAGGCTATCAGAGTGGGAAAACCTATTTCTTTTTCCACTGTACCTGAGTTTATTTCATGTTTCAGAGAGCAGGATGAAAACGTACAATACTTTTTATGTGAATTGTACTTTCATAATTTCATTCTAGAAGAAAAAAGGGAAGATAACCCTGGCCCATTCATAGGTGATATACAGTTTCAAGAATTTCTGTCATTTAGTCAAAATCAAGTCAGATGGGGTAAATCTCATAAAGCCTTCCTAAAAATGGAAGATGGGCTAGATATCTAGGTTAGGGGGGAACCTCCAAAGTCCTTTCTAGCCATTATGCGACATAAAACCTTTATGAAAAGAAAGGGGGTCGTAGACTCCTTCCCCCCCATCCATCTACAGGTCATACATTCAGGTATCACTCTCTTTAGGGAGCTTAAGGAGGAAGCTCTTGCTGCTTCTAAACTGATATGGGATGCCTCCTCCAATGAAGTAAAGAGTATGGATCCCTTTAGGTATAGGAATTTCTTTCCAGCTACCTTCAGAATAGAGAGGTATTCTAGATTTCTCCAAGAGGAAGGGCCTGCTTGGATTGGGTGCAGATATAATCCCCCTATCATCTGGCTCCCTCCAGAAAGTTACCAAAACTATTATCAAATTAACAAGAAGAGGGAGGATGCTACTTTTGGAGAACTCAAAAGAAGAAATGGGTTCAGAAGCCCTGGTGAACCAACCTTTCCATCTTACATCATTACTTCTTTACATGTAAAATATCAGCTTGCATGAGGACAAGCAATAAGGTAAGTTGGGGGGTATGTTAGGTTATGAAAAAGGTATAAATATATTCCATTTTCCTACATTTCTTGATATCATATTGATTGACTTTTCGGTTATTTAGAAGCAAATAGGATAGAAAATGAATAATATACTCTTTAGCATTGTTGTTGGAGATTAGATTACATAGATCCTAAATATGATTGGAATTGTCTGGTTTTATTGCAGGATTGGTTAAATATTGTCAAACCCAAGATAGCAAGGGGAATCTTGAATATGCGCAAGCTATTGGAGGTTGAAGACTTTATGACGCAAAGAAGTTTTAAAGATAATTGCGTTACTTATTGTAATAGTAAAGCAATCCTGAGGATCTCTCAATCCTCGGGATAGATTAATTTACCCATATTATTGTAACATATAAGGGGTAAATAGATCTTGAAGAAAAAAAAGGAGAATTGCACTCAAGAATTGAGAATACATAATTGTTATGTGTTAGCAGTTTTTGTAAAATGTTGTACCAGCTATGAAATCAATAGAAGCCTCGAGTGGTTTTACCGTTTTTATATATTGAGTTTCAAATAACAGTGCTTCTAAGGACTGAGGGCCCAGTCTAAAGGAGTTATTGTTCGACCTATAATTGTATCAGTTCAATTTATATTTTGTGATTCAATTCTCTTTTATAGTAGTTAACGAACGCATAAGTGTGTTGATGATTTCATGTCAATTGCAAGAAATAGATATTCCCTTAAGCATTAAATGATTGTTGTTCCAATTCCTATTACTGATATTTGATGCGTGACAATTCCTCATAAGTTTACATTTGTTGTTCCTTTTACTTAGGTTACATTTTTTGTTCCTTTTACTCAGGTTACATTTGTTGTTCATTTTACTTAGTTTACATTTGTTGTTCCTTTCTGCTAGAATATAGTTGTTTCTCCTTTCCATAGAAATACAATTGTTGTCTCTTTTCAGTTAGATTACAGTCTATGTTCCTTTCCATAGATAGAGTAATTCACCTTTTTCTTTTCACCAATTTGATTCACAATGATAGTCATTTCTACAAGTCTTTATCTAGATTCAATTACTGCTCTTAAAATGAATTCAATAGATTAGCTAGTTCCTTTCCTTTTGCACAGCTTTAGATTTCAATTCTTATAATCTTTAATGAATGTTTGAGGAACTTGATTATTTATAAACTCATATTTTCTTTCACTACACGATTTTAACCTCTATGAGCTATCTACATAGACTTTGCCGATATTCTTTGAGATAAAAGACAAATCCTCGGGTTGATAAATTAATGTTAAACTAAGGTTGTTTTTAGACATCTTTAGAGCCAAACAATGGTGAGCTATTATTATAAGCTGGAATGCTTATGTCTTGGAATTAGGCCAGCGTGGCTAGATGTTAAAGGCTAGAGCACTTGCTTTTTGCATGACTCGTGATTAATATAAAATACATCATTGTGCGCAGACCGACCATGATAAAAGAGATGGGGGACTGAACTTCACCAGTTAGGGAAGGGATTGCCAAAAGTCAATGGATTATTATATTAATATTTCCTAAAACATAAAGTATAGATAATTAGTTTATCCTAAGTTCTAAAGTTGGGGACAAGTGGAAAAAAGTAACTTCTTATATGAAAAGTGTCAAGTTTGGGACATGCATTCATATCGTGGGGAAACTTATCTCAAGGGGAGATTTTTCTCACAGATACATTACAAACGGGGGAAGGGGGACCATCAACCTAACCATCACTTCTGATAAAGAGTTCATAGTGATTCCAAAACACACTGAGTTATCTAGTCAATGACTCCATGACCATTTCACTCATACATTCTGTTATCCTTGAGACAACTAGTTCACCTTTCTGAAGCCTGTTTCCCCATCCTTTTTGGTTGGTGTACCTAGTTATCTTGGAGTGGGATTGAATAAGCAGGTTGTCAGGACCATGTGCAATTGTTGGGGATTGCTTTTTGTAGGTGCTAAACTGCATCTACAACGCTTTGAGACTTCCAGTCTGGCCTGTTGCTAAAGCCTTGGAATGGAAGTGGGGCAGCCGAGGGACTGTTGAGCAAAGAAGAGACACACTTCCTTGGGTGGGACAGACATGTGGGGGATGAAAGGCTATAGGATGTTATTTGAATGAGCACCTGAGACAGAGTCTTTCCTGTTGTCCATGAGCCTTATCCTAGATAGGAATCCCTTTACTCTGGGTGGAGTTCGGTCCTAGCTCGGGGGTGATTCACTATTAAGAGTGATGAAAAGTGTATTCTATGGCTGGGAGGTTCATGGACGGTCTGTAAGGAATTGGTGAAAATATTTCTAAGATAAGTACCAATTATATGATATATGGATATGTTGTTTTGTTATTTACATGCCTATGTTACAATTTTATCATATATGTGACTATGATTGCTTGTGTGCTCCTTGGTAATTTCCTGTAAATGATGCATATCGGTAATTATTGTTATTTTAATATAAAATTTGTATGTTACAGAAAGTAATTGTTTGTTTATGTTTATATGTAAAGCCTCCGCGAGCATGTTGTATGTATATGTTTTAGTTGCATGTAGTCTAAAGAGTAAATTTAGGTGGAATTTCTTAGTTGAGTACTGGGTATGCTACTGTATGTTCTGTAGTATGGGAACGAAAGTGTTCCCTAGAGTAGCATGGCTCGGCTTGATGGTTAGGAATGTTACCGACTGGCGTCAGAGTGTGAGTGGTTTCTCTGGAGTGGTCTACCCCGGCCTCAGGTTGGTCAGGGGGATCGTTACATGTGTGGTTACCTTTGGGTTTATTTTCCTAGCCTAAAGAAATTACAGAGTGATAACAGAATTTAAGGATAAATTATATTTCTTTTCAATGTAATGCACATTGCATCCAAATGCTTAATGCTTTTATGTCAATATGTCAGGAGTTTTGGAAATTCTTTTCCACTTTAATTTCCCTAAAATTTCATTGAGGTTTTCATGCATTTGTGTTTGTAACTTTGTATATCTTTTGTGACTGAAGCATATCATAACCATGAAAAAGAAAAATAATATAAATATAGAATGAAAAAAATTGAAGCCACAACATACAATTTCAGAGTATTCACTTACTGTATCGCACAGGGTTCACTCCATAGTTATGATTTCCAGTTAATGTGGCTATATTTTAACATTTAAAGTGTCAAGACTCACTAAAAATGGATTCTTCCATTTATCTTTTGTATGTTTCAACAAAGGCCTTCCCAAAAGTTCCATCTTATTTTGAAAGCCCTACAAATTGTAGTAGTCTATTTCCTCAAGAGTTTATAATTGGGATTTCTTCTTCAAATGATATGAATTTATTGAAGAATAGTTTGACGTTTCCCTTTTATATATTTCCGATTCTTATTCTTAACTATGATGGATTACAAGGTAAACAAGTCCTCGCACTATGAAACCCTTGTTTATGTGCGTATTCCTAGGGATTTGTTTAGCTAGAAAGGTAAAACTGGATTCTGTAAATGTGTATATCATTTACTAAAACATAGTCATGTGTAATCGAATGTTGATGCACGCACTCGTATTGGTGTAGGGGCACCAATGCATATAGAAAACTTAGGAAGAATACTACAAGAAATATCAACCATCATAATTGGTTGTTGAGTCCTCTATCTCTTCATCTTTCTGATGTATAAAGTTTAAACTATTATGCCTAATCAAGATATGAATAAATGGGATGAAAACTTACATGAATATGTTAGCACTAAGTAAATTGCCTAGGATGAGGGGACAACTTACAAAGGTAACCACAAAACCACTTCAAAACTGAAACTAGCCTTTTCAGTTTAGAGAGGGATCTCTCTTGTGACTTGGTCCCTTGGAAGATGGATCTTATCTTAAAGGTTCAATGTCTCGGTTTTGATTTGATGAAAATCTTTATGGGTTTTTCTAGAAAGAAGAAAAGGAACATGTTGCAAAATGGATTCAACTCTAAAAAAAATTCAAACAATGTCTTTTAGATAGAGTTCTTAAGGAATCAAAGGAAAGGTACGTGATGGAATTTCAATCTTTTAATTTGTTGTCATAAGATGGAACAAAGAAGAAACATATAACATCAATCAAAGTACTATACGAATGAATTCTGGTGAGTTAAGAAAAAAAAACATAGTTCAAAATTGCTTGAGTCTAAGGAACCATTTAGATGAATTTTAGACCCTTTAACATCCAATTTTAAACATATGAAAGGTTGCAGATGAAGGGAAATCAAACTAGAAAAGCATACATGAAAGGAAATAGATACTTCAAGTCATCACCACATGAATCTTTGGTATGAAAAAACTCTAGACATCTCCACTTGTATTATTTCCAATTCAGAAATTGTTACAATGATCAATACAATTTATCCTTTGTGCTTCTTCCAACCAAGAATACATCAAAACCTACACTATGTATACAACAATTCATTTCATTCGGTTTGAACTGATTACAATAGAATAGAAAATTTCAGTACACAAAATCTAGGATTTGCAAATATTCCTACAGTTTGGTCCTTTATGTTCATCCTTTGACTTTGAATGTATCTTCATTTGATTTTTTTCCATTTTCTTGATCGCTAGAAATCATTTACTCGATCCTGGGAAATTATATTTTCTCTTTCCCAATATGGCTAATTCCTTCCATTGCAATTCAGAAGGAATCTCATAATCTATCATTTCTTTTTAAAAATTTCCAAGTCAATACAAGTGGCATAAGACATGATAGGTAGACCAAGTTTGACTGTCTTAAACTGATTTAGAATTTCGAAATATGTACTTAATTTATCAACCAAACTAGCCCCTTTCAAACCCTCCTCCATGGTTTCAAATTTGGAGTGGTCCATCCTTGATTAAGTCAAGAGTGCATTCTATTCTTCTTGATCCTGTAACTTACCTTTAACATCCCAGAATGAAAGGAACATACCCACTGAACTTCATTGACCATCATGTTGATACTCATGGGTAAGGACAAACTCTCTGAATTTTTTTCAGGCTTAATGATTTGTTGTAGAAATTGAATTTTGAGCTATGGTTGACATTCTCTATAAACCATAATCACTTTTTCTTCATTGAATGGATCAGAATCAAAGGAAAATACTTCTGGGATATTGAGTGAATTTTGAATTGACATATTATATATTCTACACGAGCCTTCAGACCCCTATTTATTGACAATTACCCTTTCTAAATGGGAATATTTCTCAGCGCACCAACCTAAGAATTCAGGAAATGGGAAAGAAACCTTGACAACATACGAGACAATGGAGGCATGGACTACTTCTAAAAATGGAATACTCTTTCCCTGTTGTGCTTATCATTGATGACAGGTGTGATTGTCATTGATGGAAAGATCAGAGTATGCAATGATGGAAAAACAGGGACAACGAAAGCCAGGGAGGAGAAGCGACAGTGATCTTTGTATCCCATTGAGAATTCTTGATGAACGTCAGATCTGAGCCCGAGGTCCGACCGGCATTGGATCCAGGAGAACCTGCACGTTCTTTAAAGAGCAAGGTGAAGTGGGGTTACAAAATCCTGAAGGTAGGAGGACAGTTTCGGATACTGGGAGTTGGAAGATTCAAAACTCTTCGTCATCAGGACTCTCAGAATTGTGAAATGCGAAACCCCGAAAACCCAAAACCAAAAATAGGCACACCAACAAAGAATTTTGTAGACCGGGAAATAAATCCATTTTAGAGTCCCGAATATCAGGAGTTGAAGTGTCGAAACACTTCATCACAGGAGTGTCGAAATTCCGAATCGACGAAATGTGAAACAATGAAATACGAGATCTTTGATCCGACTCCATTTCGAAACTTCAAATACCGGGAGTTGGAAGAGTCAAGACTCTTCATCATCAGGAGTTATGGAATCGTGAAATGTAAAACCGCGAATCGCCAAAATACAAAACAACAAAATACCGGATCTTTGATCCGACTCCATTTCAGAACTTCGGATACCGGGAGTTGGAGGATTTAAGTACCGAGAGTCTTCACCACAGGAGCCCTGAAACAGTGACATGCGAAACACTGAAATGTGATTGATCTGACTCCATTTTGGAGTTTTAGATACTGGGACTTGGAGTTGTCTAGAACTCTCACATCAACAATGTTGAAATCATGATATGTGAAATCATGAAGAGATCTAGACCGTTGAATCACCAAGAGTGTGTACCATTGATCCAACTCCATTTCGGAGGTTCGGATACTGAGAGTTGGAAGAGTCAAGAGTTGAGACACTTCATCAAAGGAGTCCTGAAATTCTGAAATGTGAAATGTCAAAATGCGAAATGTGAAAACACCTTTTTGGTGTAGGCCTTGGTCACTACCAGTGGTCACATCATCAAAGAGTTGTAGAGAAGAGCTCGAAGAGACAAGCTCCATTTCAGAGTTTGGGACATGGATAATCGAGACTCTTCACCACAAGAATGTTGAAATCCCAAAATGCCAAAATGAGAAATAAACACAAGATCCTACGGATCCAATCTAACAGTGCAGGTGAATTTAAGTATGATCGGAGGGCTACTGTTGCAATTCAGAGTGTAGCTGCTAGCAGCAACTACTGGTTTATGCCAGAGGAATGAAACAGGCCTCAGTGTGATCTCTAGAGAAGATGAAGAGGCTCGAGGCATATTCCAGTGGAATGAAGACTATTCTTAGAGGTGATTGACAAATGGAAGAGTGTTGAAGCCTGCAAATGCAACAGAGAGGATCAGCTCGACTTTTATGGAGAAGACGAAGTGTCCCAACTGCCAGACAGGTGAAGGAATCTCATCATAACACCCAGTGATGATGGATGCATGGGTTTAACTACCAGAGAAGCTGAAGAGTTTCCATGATGATTAAGCAGAGCACTCGACATGGAGAGAGCATGCAGAAGCATAACGAGAGAGCATGCACAAGGTGCACAGAGACTATAAGTATGCAGAACCAAGAAGAGATGGGCTACTATTGTTAAGGGGGATTCAAGAGTGTAGAAGGAGTAGTGTGAAACAGTTGAAATATAGAGAAGAGGAATGGTGCATCGAATGTATATGGTGCACAAAGAAGAAAAGGAAGAATCACAAAAAGCACAAGGCATGTGTGCAGCAAGATAGTGAGACACTAAAGGAAGGTTGAGGTGCTCTTCTAGAGAAAAACAAAAGATCATAAATATCAATAAGATGCAGACAAATAGACAGTAATACATGAGAACAGAGCAACATAGAAGAACAGTGATAAGCCTGGTAAGCCAATGATAAATATTGTATCACTGTGATAAATTTATAAATATAACAAACTTTATATTTCAAGGAGGTTGGGAGGTGCTAGGGAGGACTTTTGTCCTCATAGGTTCAATTGGGTGCTTGAACATAGGGAGTTGTAGCTTCCATCTGGTTGCAGCCAAAGAAACCAGGGTGGCAGGGTGGCACAATGGAGAACTGGTGTTCTCTGTTGTACAGGTTGGTGCCTGTGTGACTGGAAGTTGGTGCTTCCATCCAGTTGGAGCTAGAACATTTAGGGAGTTGGTGATTCTTTCTAGTGGATGCTAGAGAAACCAGGGAGTTGGTGCTTCCTTCTTGTAGGTGCTAGAGAAAACAGAGAGTTGGTGCTCTCATCAAGTTGCAGCTTTCAATATAGAGGTTGTAGTCTCACAATGAGTTGGAGCTCATATGTATGATAATGTACAGAATGTAAATATTACTTATCATATAAAGAAGAAGAGGTTTTTACCCTTTATGGGTTTCCTCAGGAAATATTTGTCTTTGTAGATTTCATATGTGACAATGATGTTGAATGTTCTATTGCTTACTTTCATGCATTATTGTGATTTTCATTAAGTGCTCTTGAAATAATTTAAAATAAGAATAATTGTTTAAGCATGGTAACAATTGATTCACCCCCCCTCTCAGTTGTCCAACAATTGGTATCAGAGCCAGCCCCTTTTATCCAAGGGGAGATCCTAGAGCTTAAACATGTCAAGCCATGAAGGAAATTCAAGCAATAAGGCTCCTTTGTTCAATGGAACAAACTTTGCCTTCTGGAAAGTTAGAATGAGAACTTCCATAATGGCTTTAGGTGTAGATGTCTGGGATGTGGTAGATACTGGTTATGTAAAGCCAGATGTACTAGCTAATGTTGGGCGGAAATATTGTCGTTTCATTCCATTGTAGTATTTTCCCAACCATTTAATTTATCAATCCGAGGTTCGTAGGCTTACAAAGCACATGCACTATATATGCAGGACTAAAGTAGAAGTAATCTAATCTAAATTGTTGAAAAGAAACTAATCTAGGAAAACAGGAAACATTAATCTAGGAAATCATGAAATTGCATAAAGGAAAAGCAATACAACATGTGAAGAGTTAACGACAAATAACATATGTGAGCTCACACAATAAATCTATCTTGAATTACATAACAATAATCAAATGAAAATCATGAAAGCATAACAATGAAAGAATATGAATCAAAGCTAAGAATCCCTTTCTCTTTTGAATCCTAATGACTACTCTAATTCTAATTACATCCTAATTGAATTCTCATGAAGAGAGAACACTCTCTTTTATACATGAGAGC
>SNQJ01S0010921.1:159206-170532 GCA_010110895.2 Picea sitchensis
TATGAACTGTGGTATGGGAGACCTGCCTCAATCAAACATTTCAAAGTCTTTGGGAGTAAATGTTACATAAAGAATAATGATGAGAACCTTGGCAAATATGATGACAGGGATGATGAAGGTATCTTCTTAGGATATGCTACAAACAATAAAGGTTACATATGCTATAATAAGAGGCTACGTAAAATGGTTGACTGTATTGACGTAAAAGTTGATGAAGGAATCCCAGCAAGAGAGGGGTACAATAATGAGTCTTCTATAGAGAACACAGCTAAAGTTGAAGATGAATAGGTCCAAGAATCAAAAAACAAATATTCTGAATTAGATGAAGACGCAGATACTCAAATAGACTCAAATCAACATGCAACTTCAAATTCCTCCTCCAGAATCACTCAAAAGAATCATCTTGCAAGTCAAATAATTGGTGAAAAAGACAAAGGTGTACAAACCAGGAGAAAGATAATAAAAAATACTGAGCAATCACATATAGCTTTCATATCCATGCTGGAACCCAAGAATTTTAATGAAGCTAGCAAAGATGACCATTGGGTTAAAGAAATGAATGATGAACTTGATCAGATTGAGAAAAAAAAATACGTGGGAGATGGTTCATAGACCTGAAGGTAAAAATATCATTGGTTCCAAATGGATCTTTAAGAATAAGTTGAATGAGTAGGGAAAAGTTGTCAGGAACAAAGCAAGATTGGTTTGTAAAGGCTATGCTCAAATAGAAGGACTGGATTTTGATGAAACTTTTGCGCCCGTAGCAAGATTAGAAGCTATCGGAATATTTCTTGCCTATGCCTGTCATAAAAGGTTTAAAGTCTATCAAATGGATGTCAAGTCAACTTTTCTAAATGGAGATTTAAATGAAGAAGTCTATATGGAACAACCAGAAGGTTTTGAATTGTCTGATAACCCTAACTTAGTATGAAAGATGAAGAAACCTTTATATGGGTTAAAACAAGCCCCTCGTGCCTAGTATCACAGACTGGATACGTATCTCAAAGACAAAGGGTTCAAGAGAGGAACAATAGACAACAATCTATATATCAAAATAGAGGGTAATGATTTTCTCATTGTGTTGGTCTGTGTAGATGACATCATCTTCAGATGTAATAAGGATCAATCGATACAATCGTTTTCTTCTACCATGGAGTCTGAGTTTGAAATGTCTATGATAGGTGAACTGTCATTTTTTCGTGGTCTATAAATTACTCAGAGGTCTGAAGGGATGTTCATTTCTCAAGAAAAATATCCAAGAGAAATGTTGAAAAGGTTTCAAATGGGAGATTATAAACCTGTGGGTACACCTATGGTTACTGGATGCAAATTAAGCAAGGATGATGACTCACCTGATGTTGATCAAAATTCATATAGGTCAATGATAGGCAACCTACTGTACATCACAAAATCTCGCCCAGACATAATGCATGTTGTTGGAATGGTAGGAAGATATCAGTATGCACCTAAATAGATCCATTTGCTAGCTGTCAAAAGGATATTCACGTATTTGAAAGAAACAATGACTTATGGTCTATGGTATCCCAGAAATCAGAATTTTCAGTTAACTACTTATTCAGATGCAGATTGGGCAAACTGTGTTGATGAGAGAAAAAGCACCAGTGGAGGAGCATTCTTCCTGGGTGACTCATTAGTAACATGGCTTAGTAAAAAGAAAAGTTTCATTTCTTTATCAACTACAGAGGCATAGTACATTGTTGTTGCTACTTATTGCACTTAGGTTTTATGGATGATTCAGACACTTTCAGACTTAGAGGTAAAATACGCTGCACCGATCCCAATTCATTGTGATAACACTAGTGTCATTAGTGTGTCCAAGAATCCTGTATTCCACTCCAAGACCAAGAATATTCCCATAAAATACCATTTTCTGAGAGAGTAGGTCACCAATCAAATTGTTCAGGTCCATTACATTCCAACCATAGAACAAATTGTAGACATATTTACTAAACCCCTAGCCAAGACATCATTTGAATACCTCTAACAGAAGTTGGGTGTCATCCCCTCTCACATTTAAGAGAGTCCATCCTGTTACGAGGAATTTTGTATTGATTGAATATCTGATACCTCCTAAAAATACTACAACAGCTCAAGGGGAGCATGTTTTCTTTGGAATTGATGTCAAAAGGGGAGAAAAGGAGTGGTCTGGACCGAATGCTACAGTTGGAGGTCCAAATATATTATCACATTCATTCAGGGTTGCCATCAATGCCAAAGGAGGAGATTGTTGTGATTATCATTAATGGCAAGTGTGATTGTCATTTATGGCAAGATTAGAGTATGCAACGATGGAAAAACAAGGACAACGAAAGCCCGAGAGGAGAAGCAACAGTGATCTTTGTATCCCATTGAGAATTCTTGATGAACGTCATATCTAAGCTTGAGGTATGATCGGCATTGGATCCAGGATAACTTGAATGTTCTTTAAAGAGAAAGGTGAAGTGGGGTTATGAAATCCTGAAGGTAGAAGGACAATTTCGGATACCGGGAGTTGGAAGAGTCAAGACTCTTCATCATCAGGAGTCCTGGAATCGCGAAATGCGAAACCCCGAAGACCTGAAAGCCGAAATAGGCACACCAAAAAAGAATTTCACAGACCAGGAAATAACTCCATTTCAGAGTCCCGGATACCGGGAGTTGAAGTGTCGAAACACTTCATCACAGTAATGTTGAAATGACAAATTTTTGAAATGTGAAACAATGAAATACCAGATCTTTGATCTGACTCCATTTCGTAACTTCGGATACCGAGGGTTGGAAGAGTCAAGACTCTTCGTCATCAGGAGTCCTGGAATCGCGAAATGCGAAACCCCAAATCACTGAAATGTGAAACAACAAAATACTGTATCTTTGATCCGACTCCATGTCAAAACTTCGGATACCGGGAGTTGGAGGAGTCAACCGTCGAGACTCTTCACCACAGGATTCCCGAAATGGAGAAATGCGAAACGTATAAATTCCGTTGATACAACTCCATTTTAGAGTTTCGGATATCGGGACTTAGAGTTGTCTATAACTCTCACATCAAGAATGTTGAAATCGTCATATGCGAAATCACGAAGATATATCGACCGTCGAATCATCAAGAGTGTGGACCATTGATCCGACTCCATTTCAGAGTTTTGGATACTGGGAGTTGGAAGAGTAAAGAGTTAAGACTCTTCATCAAAGGAGTCTCGAAATTATGAAATGCAAAATGCCAAAATGCGAAATGTGAAAACACCTTTTTGGTGTAGGCCATGGTCACCATCAGTGGTCATGTCATCGAAGAGTAGTAGAGAAGAGATCGAAGAGACAAGCTCCATTTCATAGTTTGGGACATGGAGAATCGAGACTCTTCACCACAAGAATGCCCAAATCCCAAAATGTCAAAATGCGAAATAAACGCAAGATCCTACGGATCCAATCCAACGGTGCAGGTGAATTTAAGTATGATCGGAGGGATACTGTTGCACTTCAAAGTGTAACTGCTAGAAACGACTGATGGATTCTATCATAGGAATGAAACAGGCCTCAGTGTGATCACCAGAGAAGATTAAGAGGCTCGAGGCATCTTCTAGTGGAATGAAGACTATTCTTAGAGGTGATTGACAGATGGAAGAGTGTTGAATCTTGTAACTGCAATAGAGAGGATCAACTCGACTTTGATGGAGAAGATGAAGAGTCTCAACTGCTAGACAAGTGAAGCAATCTTAGCATAACAACCATTGATGATGGATGCATCAGTTTAACTACTAGAGAAGCTGAAGAGTTTCCATGATGATCAAGCAGAACACTCGACATGGAGAGATCATGAAAAATCATGAAAAGAGAGCATGCACAAGCTGCACAGAGACTATAAGTATGAAAAACCAAGAAGAGATGGGTTGTTATTGTTAAGGGGGATTCAGGAGTGTAGAAGGAGTAGTGTGAAGCAACTGAAATACAAAGAAGAGGAATGGTGCATCAAATGCATATGGTGCACAGAGAAGAAAATGAAAAAGCATAGAATGTGCAAGGTATGTGTGCAACAAGACAGTGAGACACTAAAGGAAGGTTGAGGTGCTCTTGTAGAGAAAAACAAAAGATCAGAAATCTCAAGAAGATCCAGATAGAGAGACACTGATACAGGAGAATAGAGCAGCATAGCAGAACAATGATAAGCCTGGTAAGCCAATGATAAATATTGTATCACTGTGATAAATTTATAAATATAGCAAACTTTGTATTTCAGGGAGTTTGGGAGGAACTAGGGAGGACTGTTGTCCTCATAGGTTCAAGTGGGTGCTTGAACACAGGGATTTGTAGCTTCCATCAGGTTGCAGCCAGAGAAACTAGGGTGGTAGGGTGGCGCAAGGGAGAACTGTTGTTCTCTGTTGTACAGGTTGGTGCATGTATGACTGGAAATTGGTGCTTCCATCCAGTTGGAGCAAGAACATTTGGGGAGTTGGTGCTTCCTTCTAGTGGGTGCTAGAGAAACCAGGGAGTCGGTGCTTCCTTTTAGTAGGTGATAGAGAAAACAAAGAGTTGGTTCTCTCAGCAAGTTGCAGCTTGCAATATAGAGGTTGTAGCGTCACAATGAGTTGGAGCTCATATGTATTATAATGTACAGAATGTAAAGATTACTTATCATATAAAGAAGAAGAGGTTTTTACCCTTTATGGGTTTCCTCAGGAAATATCTGTCTCTATAGATTTCACATGTGACAATGATGCTAAATGTTCTATTGCTTACTTTCCTGCATTATTGTGATTGTCATTAAGTGCTCTTCAAAGAATTTAGAATAAGCATAATTTTTTAAGCATGGTAATAAATGATTCACCCCCCTCTCAGTTTTCCAACATTCCATTTATATCAACCAAGTTTCTTTGAGACACAGAAATGGGGGGAATAGTGATATTAGGGTCAAATACATCTACATCTTTATCAATTATGGATTCCTCATTAATTTTAGGGTCTTTATATACTACTAATAATACTATGGGATCCATGGTGATGGGATAAATACATAGAAACGAGTTTTGATGGTGCAAATTTGGGTTGCAACAGAAAAATGGCAGTCGTGACAATGTTCCAACAGTCACCGAGTTTTAAAATAATAAAAAATAAAAATGTTAACTCGACCTTTGATACTTTTCACTTTGCGGATATGTGGATTGGAGGTTTTGGAACAAACCACTTGTCATTCTGCAATCAACCCAACATCGACACATAATCCTTAATGGAAACTGCAGTTTGGATTACAGGACCACCCTTCAGAATTATCCCCTTTGCAACTTCAAATTTTGCATTGCTTCTTGGCCGTCGATTCTGATGGATCGTGACCAAAGTTATTTTGGGCCCAAAATAATTTATTTCTTCACCAAATTTAACTTCTTTATGCCTTTTCTAACCTTCTTGTCAATATATCTACTTTTTTTTAAATAGATGTATTTCGTCGCTTCTGCGACCACGCAAATTGTTGATAGTCTCTCTTGCGAAGATCATCCTTGGTTGTTGTTCGTGTTATGATTATCCTCGATCGTCTCTCTTGTGACGATCATATTCGGTTTTCGTTCTTGCGACATTGACCATTCAACGTCTCTCTTGCGATGATCATCCTCATTTTTCATTTGTGCAACGAGCATACTATGTTTTCATTTTGATGACAATCATCTTTGGTTGTTGTTCTTGCGACGATGATCATTCGACGTCTCTCTTGCAATGATCATCCTCGGTTTTCATCTATGAAAAAATCATCTTATGTTGGCGTTCTTGTGATGATCATCTTCGGTTGTTGTTCTTGCGACTATGACCATTAGGCATCTCTCTTGTTACGAACTACACAGGTCATCTGTCTTGAGATGAATTCCATAGGTCATCTCTCTCGTGATGACTTTTGTAGGTCATCTCCCTTGCGATGACCATTATAGGTCATCGCGCTTCCAACATTATCCCAGGTTCGTCACACTTTGGATGGTGTGTGAAGCAATGTTTTAGGGGCCCAATATTCTTCACAATATCCATGACATAACTTCGTAAGAGAATTGAAATGGTCATCGCAAAATGACCCAAATTTACTAGTGATAAACATATATTTTTTCCACTAAGTCACCTTGATCAAGAACGACATTTGGATTTTCGGCCTCAGAAATTAGTCACAGGATTGATTCTTTCCAAGGGTTGGGTGACCCAAGGAGCCACACATAGAACAACTCGACCCCAGACTTTGACCCTTCACAAATGTCTCTGTGCCTTATGGTGTACGAATGATTGATTGGGAGTATTTTTGTATATCCTAATTCACAACTTTCTAAGTTTCAAGTGAGAAATGAAGATTGGGAGTTATTTGGATCCAAATCCCCAAAATATTAACTTAGACTACCAAACTATTTTGTATACCTCCTATGGAGGTTTATAAGTGGATTGATTATGGTTTTTTTTAGAATTTGTAAGCGGGATGTGAAGTTGGGGTAATGGACCAACTTCATTGATTAAGAATGGTGTGAGAAAAATATTTTTTCAAGAAAGTGAATCCCTTTTGATTCTCCCATATTTATTATGGGCTCAAGGAAAAGAGCATACTACGGTATTAAGTCTCCAACAAATACCTCTTGAATATGTGATGATGTGTGCAAGAAGTGATAGTGAGTGATGAATTTTTATTAAGTTAACTGAGGACATTTTGGCATGTGGACATCACTTGGACCTTTACAATGGTTTCTTACTTCTAACTTACTATGTTTCACAAAAAATCCTTGTTGAAATGAACAATACCTAAGAAAATATCAGGGTGGACATATGGTTCCTTACTTATGAGACTTAACCTACCTAGGATGTTTTCTAATCTAATAATGCTTTGAAACTATTCCTAGATTTTGAACATGTGGGCATGTATGGGCCCTTACAATGCTTTAAACTTCCTAAGTGAGTTACTCTAGAAATTTGAAAATGTCCTAATATTGTGCACTTGTGGGCATGTGTGGGCCCTTACAATTTTTTAAGATTAAGTTGCAAAAAACAAGCTAAGAGGTATTGGCCTCTCCTAGAGAATTTTATCAAGGAAGGTGAAGAATCCTCTAGGAAATACCTTTTTCTTATTTCCAATATCACACTATTGTGTGAGGAAACAACATACTCCAAGATCCCCTAAATACGTTTTTAGTCCTGAATTAATGTGATGAGTTTGTAAAAGAAAAGAAACTATTGAATTGACATGTTGAACTTTAAGCCATCCATAAGGAAAATAATGAAGTAAAATATGCAAAGGTTCTTTTTAGCCTCCCTAAATGTGTATGTGTTGCCTAAGATATCTATGCAAGAGTGAACCACAAGAATGTTATTGATGGATTTTACAACAATGCATATCAAATCTAATCTACTTGGTGGAATTGGAATTCCCAAGCCTTACAATTTCAAAAAAGAGAGCAGTGTGCAACTAAGAAGAGAACAGTCGCTCACAAAATGTAGAGTGTGCACCGAGTGATTTATGACAGAGTGTGGGACTACGTGGACCATGTGTCTTTTTTACCCAAACCTAAGAGCACACCAGAAAATAGAGGGATGTAAATTTTGACTTCATTCTCTCAAATAGAAGTCAAATTATGTTGTTTGAGGATGTGTCTAGGTCGTTTCTTGGTCCTTCAAACAACAGAAAGTGAGAGGAACAACTCTAGAACCCTACTTGCAAAGAATTTTTTATGTAGTCCCCACTATGGTCGCCAAAACTTTCGGGTTCTTTTGTCACAAGAGTGAGAAAAAGAGAGTCCCTTAACTACCCTGGTAAGCTAACAAGGCATAGCAGAAACATGGTTAACAAGTAAATAGACCTAAAAGTTATAAAACATAATACAAAACAAGCAAATTTCAACTAAGAGTAGGAAACAAACTAAACTAACATAAACAAGTGATGCATGAAATTAGACACATGAAATGGTTATGAAATAGAACTAAATATTTGAATTGAGTGGACCAAGAAGAGAAATATGGGACAATGAATTCCCTATTCCTCTTAAGGGAGGTTCCTTTCATCCCTCAAAAAATATATCTATCACTCTCCAATGATGAGTCTACAATGGTGAAAAATATCCAAGTCTTAGCTTCACAAGAGGTGTAAATATAGCTCAATGATACACTTGCTCAAAACTTATGGTTGAAGGGAAAGATGGTTGTCTCCAAGAAAATTTTGAACAACATAACAATGTTATGGATTCTTCTTCTTTTTTGCATTCAATGATCCTCTATTTATAGGATGATGGAAAGATATTTCTCAACTAGTTACAAGTGTGAATGGGAAGCCTTTGTAGGCACCTCCCATCCCTTTCAACGATCCCAAGGTGAAATTTGGGGGTGATTTTGGGTATGGGGAAGATCCACTCCATCCCATAAGTGGTTCAGGTCCAACCAAAATCTTCAATGCATTGTTTCCACATCCGTGTGGTTTTTTTGTCTGTTAGTCATGCACTCCACACACTATGCATGTTGTACATCATATTATATTGCACTACTTTTGTTGAATATGCATGGAACATCATAACCATTTTGTATATTTTTTTGGGTATCTTTCTAAATTGAATGTGATCCTTCCTTAATTATTGGTAGTATGTTGTGTTGGGTTTTCCATCCATTGTGTACATTTGTCTGAGAAGTTTTTTGGTGATTTGTATATTTTTTTGGGTATCTTTCTAAATTGAATGTGATCCTTCCATAATTATTGGTAGTATGTTGTGTTGGGTTTTCCATCCATTGTGTACATTTGTCTGAGAAGTTTTTTGGTGATAACAAGTGGGACCCAAATTTCTCATCCACATACCACTTGGTAGAGGAAAAAATGAGAGTTATCTTGAATAAATGTAAGTGAACGAAATATTCCATGATGTTGTTGGAAGAACACCATAGGTGAAAATACATAATTTGATTGGTGGGGTCTTCTTTGGGCTTGCCTTCGAATTTTGGAATATCAGAAGGCAACTTAGTGGGAATATTTGTCCAAGTGGGGTCATGTAATATGGTATCGTTCATTAGTTTCTTCAAATATGGGATATTTAGAGATGACAAGTATGGTATGGAGGGGGGAGTACCAACCATTGTATGTGATGGTTGGTGCAAATTTTCTTTTGAAGAAGGTGGGGCTCTGCCTCCTTGTAGTGGAGGGATAGTTTGTGAGTTGTGTTTGGTATCGGTTCCCAAAAAAGTAAACCCAAGAAAATTCGATCCTACGACCATGGCACTTACTGGTGTAAGTGAAGGTTGTGTTGATGTATCATCCAAGTGGGGGATACCTCCCAAAATTGGGGGAATGTTTTTCAAACTTCTAGAATGACGGGGATGTTGTGGTTCCCCTATGATTCTAAAGTATGTGTGGATCTATCATGGTGATGATGAGAAGAACTCACAGAATAAATGATTTTATAAATTACCAAAACAAAGGATTCATAAAATGCATATAATCAAATGGTGAAAATCATGTTGGACACACTTCTTTATTACATTAGTTAGAAACCACTTCAAACATTATCATTCATTCAATATTAGCTACATGTGTATATCAAAAAAAATCATCAATAGAAGATAACTATGAAACATCACCATAATGAACATAAAGAACACTAGATATATGTGTAAGCTTTTGTATTATATTGTTACATGAATATTACAATCTCTAGGGTTTATTAGCAAAAACTAAAAAGAGAACCAACCCTAAGAGAGTACCACTCTCAAATACAAGACCATACTTACAGATCTTAGCACCAACTAAGATTGTTTGCACAGGGGCAGACCCAGGGTTCAACACTACAACAACACACCAACAAAACCCTAACTACCAGCCTTTTTGACAACACCTACAAAGCAGATGAAGTCTCACCCGAGGTAGAGGCAGGGGTGGTTGCAAGACTCCAGTGTCTGAAACCTTAGATGGGACACATATCTGTTGTTCTAATCACTTAACAGAGCACTCAACTGTTATATTTATCAATATTCAGTTTTTAGTTACATCGCAGTTAAACCCTAATCACAGTACAATGCAGTGGTCAACCAGATATGGCATCTAGCAGCACTTAGCACGATGAAACAGATTAGATCTAGTAGATTCAAGGACTAAGCACATGTATGTAAGTCATATCTAACATCCATCCATATTATTAAGCACATAGCATTAACACATCTATATATTATTCATCTACGTTAAAGCACTAAGCAATAAACACTTAAACACATCAATACATCGCATAGAGAAAAGCAACACATCATGTACGTGGTTCACCCCCACCCTAGGGCTACGGACACCAACTCTTCTCTTCTTTATTATCTTGGGTCAAGATTCTTACAGGCACAGAGAATCCAAGTTACACTCTGCAGAGGACCAAATATCTACACACCTCACTAGATCCTCCTTTCTTGTGTTACAACACAAAGCCTTTCATAGTCTGTTACAACAACTTGCTCTTATCTTTGCAAGTCTCATAGAGTATGCACGAAGAATATACAATCCATACTTATCACTTAGCACAATATCACACAGATATGCTCTTCCTTAGCACTTAGCACAATTTTCAACTGCTACCTCTTACATTTCTTAGACATCTATTTATACTTTAAATATTATGCCTAAACATGGGTAAATCCATGGGTCGACATCCCCATACCCGTTACATAATACCAAATCCCAAAAAAGGCCCTAAAAGGGGCCAATATCCCATGATATACGCTTTGTATTGCGCTCCTCCTTTGATGGCCTGTTGAAGTCCCAAAATTAGGTCAAACATGACAAAGAATCCTCAAAACTTGGTCAAGGGCCAATAGGGCCCCAACACTCACCTGTGACTCATCCCGAATCACTTTGATCTAACTAGTTATTCTTCAAAAGAATCCAGCTTGGATCGAGCTGCTTCAACTCGTTTCTATGATACGACCTCCTGTTCAGTGAACTTTTGTATGACTTCTTTATTGACAGGTCCTTCGAGGCGTTGCTCAGTTGTAGTGGCAACTTTCTCCAGTTCCTCTCCTCGGTGATCCAGATTATTTTCGGCACAAAATGAGATCGGAGATATAATAAAGAAATGGACAGAGATATCATAGATATTCAATAATATAACATAATGTATCATAGATGCAACCAAAAACACATATATATAGTAATACACAATTTCTATTAATGAAAGTGATCCAGATTATTTTCGGCACGAAATGAGATCGGAGATATAATAAAGAAATGCACAAAGATATCGTAGATATTCAATATATAACAGAAATGTATCGGAGATGCAACCATAAACACAGATATACAGTAATACACGATTTCTATTAATGAAAGAAATGTACAGAGACTGTAAAAATACAGAGTGAA
>SNQJ01S0010921.1:173621-190999 GCA_010110895.2 Picea sitchensis
AGAAATAAATGTATAGAGACTATAAAAATACAGAGTGAAAGACTCGCTAGAATGGTGGCAACTTATCTCTGAGAAGAGATGTGACGGCTACTCACATTCACAAGAACATGGTTACAATGAGGATCTGAAGGCCTTTTTACAATAAATGGGAATACCAAAAGTCCTAGACATCCAAAAACTTAACCCTAGGAGATGAAGCACCAAAATTCATGTGGGCCCCGTTTGGATAAGTTAGTACATCAATTTCCCGGGGTCGTAACTTTTGCATGCGATCTCTGTTTTAGGCGTATGATATCTCGTTGGAAATGTATCATTGAGGAGATTCATTTTGGGGGCTCAATCATGCCTTTAGATATCATTCAGAACCTCGATCTCGAAAAACCTTCATTTAGGCCCTCAAAATTGCCTCGGAAGTTAAAACCTGCTAAAAATAGTAAATTACCAAAATTGCCAGAAAGTTATTTTGAGCCAGTTGGAAAAGGTGGGTGGCCACTGATATCCACCTAGATCACTCAGCCTTCAATGTTCGTGAGCAGTTGGTAAGTCTCATCCTATATAGGTTGGAGCCTCTGAGTTACTTCCATAACTCTTCTCTAAATAGTATGGACCTGCTAATAGGCAGTGCGCTACTCTTGGGATTGCTTCATTCTTTTCACAGCTGATAGGGGATTCAACCGTGCATGTATTGTCTCTACTTGATACTTCACTTCCTGGATATGTGACTCTAGTGCCTTCAATTCTAGGTCCTCGGTGAGTTGTTCATACGTTTGGGCATTGTGATCACTTAATTACTTTCATTCCAGGGCAATGAATTTTATTCTTCCAACTACGCTTCAAGAAGTTGATTCCCTTTGGTCCCTTACATCCTGCAGGGTGTCAGGTATAGTACAGAGCTCTAAATCTATTATTTGTTGTTGTATCTATTGAACATCTTCTGTGAGATAATCTACCTGATGCATGACTCGATCTTCAGCCTATAGCTATAAGCCTGTAATAGAGAGGATGGATTTGTTTATTGCTTCTTTTACTTCGATCTACTCTGCAAGCAATTGTTCTTTCTCTTGCTGCATCTTTGTTGTCTCTGCTTCAAACTTGGCCTAGAGAGAAACCTTCTCCTCTTCTACAATTATGAATTTTTCTACAATGTCTCCCTGTACTTTCTTCAAGGTTTGAGTAGCTTGCTCTTCTTCTTCTTGTGCACGACAAATACGAGCTTCGACTGCATCAGCTAATTGATGGAGTTAGGTAGGCTCATCCTCCAACTCTGGTTCTCATAATGAAAAGGGTGCAGTGGACACTGTGTGGCTGGACTGAAGAGCCTATTGTACCCCTCAAAACTTCACCTTAAGTTTGTCATACATTTCCTCCTGCTTAGCTTCTTTTCTCTCCATGATTTCCATCGAAGCATCGTTGAGGGTTGTTATGATGAATTCAAAGTCATCAGTAGTAAGCATAGTCTTCATCTTGGTCACGATGGCTCTCGATTTCTTCCCAGAAGAAGGTTTTAGGGGAGAAACCTTCCTCTTCTTCAAGGTATCGGTCTCATCTCTTGGCGATGTTACTTCGCCTTGCTTCTGTTCAGCTCCTGTGCCATTTATTTCTTCCTCCTCACCCCCTTGGTCAGGTGATACTTAAGCAGTATTTCCTGAGGCACTTCTTAGGTCTTGGACCTCCTCGGTCTTCTTCATTTTTTTGGGTCTAGGTGTATCATTCATGGTTTCTGGGTTGTCAGGTTCAGACATCTCTGCAAGGTCTCCTGGAATAAGGAGGTCTATCGACTAGTCCTTAGTGATCTCCTCAAGATCCTCTTCCGTGACCTTGTAGTATGACTGCAAATTCTCCTTATGTTCATTGGCTCGTGTTGTAAGGTATATGAAGTGTCGATCTACACAAAACTTCATGAGAGGTCAGAATCTCTATAAGGTGTTTGGAGTCATGCAAGGTTCTTCTTCTATGGCTCTCTTCAGCTGAAGGTAGTAGGTATGAAAAACAATGTTCGACTGCCATTGGTTTTTCATATCACTCGAGTACCAAAGGGTAGTGAACTTCACAACAAGCAGTTCAAACGGTTCAATATCCAGGAAGGTCGCACCTTCCAGCATCTCCTAGGAAACAAAGGTGATAAGGATCAGGAGCCAGCTAAAGTGGAATTCTTATCCCTCATCCTGTGCTTTGCGATAGTCTAGGTCTAGCTCATTCACCAAGTACATCACCCAGTTCATCTGTAAACCTTCTATGCACTTTCCCACGAGGTCAACAAGAAATCTTGTGACCTGCATACATGCATTCTTCCTTACTAACTTTCCTGCAATTAACTGATAGGAGAGGCACATTACGCCATTCTAGATGGAGGTTACCTTGTTTCCTCATGTTCCCTTTTCGACATCGCCATATGTATCCTTGATTTTCTGTGCTAGTGAGTGATTTGTAGATTTTCCTAGATAGAAATCCTATGGATTAGGTCCTTGCATACTCAAGCCTGTGATCCTATGGATCAATGTTGGGTCGAATGTGTACGGCAGTCTATCCATAAATAGTTGCCATGGTAACATGAAAGTCATAAATTAACACAGGTAATGACTTCCTGGTGCCTTCTGAACTGTGGTATTTTCATGGTGTTTAACAAAGTGGACTACGTAAGGTTCATCGTCCATGGCTGAGGGATTATCTTTGAGTTCTTCCCCTTCGTCCCGGTTAGGTATTTATACAGGGCAATCATACTGTAGTTTTTTTTTATCTCTGAGGTTGAAGTCACTGAACTTCAATGCTGCTATCTTATCCTATTGTGCTTGAAGTGCGTGTATCCCCTTTGGGGGGTACACAATAACCATGGTGTACTTGAATTATCTTGGCACACTATCTCAAATCACTGCCCTGGCCAGAGGTGGGACATAATCCAACAATATGGTCGGTATCATCTTCGCATTGGCTAGGTCATCTCTGTATTTGGTTCTCTTTTATGATGATGGTTAGGATGATCCGACTCTATGAGAAGATGATGGAGAGGCTTGCAGTCCTCTCGTCGATGATGCTTTAATACTTGCAGACATCACTCTTTCAAACATTACTCTTTCAGTCATTAGGTCAATAATAAATTCTTCAACAATTTTCTCTACAATCCGAAGCTCATCCGACATGCACGCTCATGGTTGAATGTCTCGGGTTCGAAGAGTAATTTTTCAATGCAATGGGATAGATGGAACTAACGTACTAATCACTGTGAGAAATCAACTATGCTGTGAGCTCTGATAGTCATGATGGGAAAAAGTGCTCTCATTGTGTGGCACGATGGGATAAATAGATAACTCAACAACGAATCTCTTGCAATAGGTGAGAATTCTTCATTAACAAAGTTATGTCCATTGTGGTCCAATCCCAATGGTCTGGTGGAAAATGTTTTGACCATAAATTCCTTTCTACCCGTTTGGGTCGTTGGTCGAATGATTATACTTTTCCAATGACTATATTGCTTCGCCATGGAGAAGTTCCATCTGACGTTGTTTTGATATTCTAGCGAAGCGCCAATTTTGCAAATTTTCCTTCTGCGAAGTTCCCTTGGGAACCTTTTGTAACTTTTAAATCTTAGCTCTCTTCTTACTTAGTTTTCTATCCTTCTTTCCAGTGATCTTCATATCGAAATTCCTTTTTCCATTCTGCTTCTTATCTTCTTTCGGTGGAGTAAATTCGTGTTGTTGAGTTTCCTTCCTAGAAATCAAGGGTAATACTTCATTTGTACCTGGAATAGGTACTTCAGTATTTTGTAGGTCTTCTAATGTTCTTCCAACTTCGGCATCCAAATCTCTGGTTTGAAATAGCTTCACCCAGTTCTCCCATTCTTCAATCAAGTGTGCAATCCTCCTACTCATGAAATATTTCAACTCTTTCTTCTTTTGTTCTAAGACTTATTCTTCTTTCCTTCTATCCTGATCATTTTCAATCCACAGTTTTCCTAATAACATAGCAAATGGAGTGTTGTTCTCAATAAATTTAATAACTTCAAATTATTCCTCTGTCGAAGTTCCATGAACAATCATAGATATCCTGGCAAGTATTCCACATAGGGTTATCAACTTTCCTTTGAATAATCCTATTCCTCCCAATGAAGGAATCATAGAAGGATTTCCTAGAATTTCCCAAGTTCTTTCAGTCGTGACATTCACCTATGTTTCCTCATCTAGAACACAGTCCATGTCAAAGTCTCTTATTCTTACGTCAATGCATTATTTTTCTTTGAAGATCTCTGATAAGATGATATGTCGGTGGTCATTCAGAGTTTCTTTCATCTATAGAAATACTTTTTCTGATTCTTTCTGGGGTTCTGTCATAATCTCAGTTGCTATATCTTTCACATGGTATTATTGTCTCATATTCATCCTTTCAACCTTAGCAATCATTCTAGGGAAATCCAATACTTCATGGTCCATAGCTTTTCAACAAAGAAAACTGGGTCTTTTACCAGGGAATTTCTTAGCCAGATGTCCCAGTCTTTTGAAACTTTAACAAAGGTTTAAGCCTATCTTTCTCTTAAATGATCCCCAACCTTCTCTTTACTGCACACTAGGATCATGGTAGCTAACCTGCAAAAAATGCTTTCTAGGATCCTGCATCCATTTGTTAGTCCAAACATTCTCTCTATGCATAGGTATAACATGTCTTTCACTATTCTTATCAAATCTACTCATATCAAATCTTCTTTCTTCTATCAGTGCCCGAATTTTCAAGATAGAATAAATCTTATCAAACATGCCTAGATCCATACTTTAGAAACAAAAATTTCAACTAATCTTATCTTCAGTAGAGCACAGAGCTTCCAGATCTTAAAACTTTTCACTATTATTACCTTTATCAGAGCACAAAGCATTCAGATCTTACCTCTTTTCTTCAGATCAAACTTCTTTATTTAGCATATATCTTCACAAATCATGTAGAATATTGCGCACTATAGAGACATATCTATGCACAGAGCTTTCACAATTTCAGGTCAGGTCTTTTCACAAAACTTATTTTTCCTCAGTGCCCAGCAATCATAGTTTCAGATCTCGGAAATAGAACCATTTGTTGGCACAGGGGCAGACCTAGGGTTCAACGCTACAACAATGCACCAACAAAACCCTAACTACCGGCCCTTTCAACAACACTTGTGAAGCAGATGAAGTCTCACCCGAGGTAGAGGAAGGGGTGGTTGCAGGACTCCAGTATCTACAACCTTAGCTGGGACACATATCTATGGTTCTAATCACTTAACAGAGAACTCAACAGTTACAGTTAAACCCTAATTATAGTACATCATAGTGGCCAACCAGATCTGCAATATAGCAGCACTTAGCATGATGGAACAGATCAGATCTAGTAGATTCAATCACTAAGAACATGTATATAAGTCATATCTAATATCCATCCATATTATTAAGAACATATCATTAACATATCTATCTATCATTCATATAGGTTAAATAACTAATCAATAAACCCTTAAACACATCAATACATCACAAAGAACAAAGAAACACATCATGTATGTGGTTCACCCCCACCCTAGGTCTACATCCACCAACTCTTCTCTTCTTTATTATCTTGGGTCAATCTTCTTACAGGAACAGAGCATCCAAGTTCCACTCCATAGAGGACAGGAGATCTAAGCACCTCACTATATCCTCCTTCCTTTCGTTATAGCACAAAGCCTTCCACAGTCTGTTACAACCAATTGCATTTAGCTTTGCAAGTCTCATGCAGTATGCACAAAGCATTTGCAATCCATACTTAGTGCTTAGCCCAATATCACACAGATATACTCTTCCTTAGAACTTAGCACAATTTGCAACTGCTACCTCTTACATTTCCTAGACATCTATTAATACTTTACAAAATAGAAATAAACATGTCTAAACCCATGGTCCGACATCCCCATACCCGTTACATAATCCCAAATCCCAAAAAGGGCCCTAAAAGGGGTCAACATCCCGTGATCTCCACTTGGTCTTGCACTCTATGTTAAACAGCCTGTCGAAGTCCCAAAATTAGGTCAAACATGATCAAGAATCCTCAAAACTTGGTCAAGGGCCAACAGAGATGTTAGGATTCTAACTCTCAAGTACAAGACCTAGCTTGTAGACAGAAAAAAAAATGTCCAATTGTACCAATAGTATTCAAATACTTACGATAGGTACACACTGTATATACTGCAACATGCGTTTGTATGTCATCTGTCATATTGAAACCTGCATATGTACATGACCTCTCCTCTTTCATCATGCGTACAACCTCAAAAAAATAGGGTTTCCAGTTTTCTCGAACTTCAAAACTTTGAGCCCTTTAGACCTTCGTTGCCTCTATCACATCAACCGATAACCTATTATTGTAACCAAATTGTCACTAACCAATATTTGTACCATGTCATCAATTAAATATCTCCAACAATGTATGCATGTCCCTCATGCATACATCATCATACAACATAGATATCCCTCAACCAAATACAAGTAGCTCAAAGGTGTGAACTATAAGAAACATATCAATATTGTGCCTTACATAATAGTGTTTCTCACTCAACCAACCAACCAACCAACCAACATATACCATATCCAATTACAAGAAAAACAATACCAATAATGCCTAAGGCATTCACCATATCATAAGCAAATCTAACAATCAACACAAACATGTAACTATACTATAACTTTTGTAGTTGACCTGAATATCTAGAATGTTGACCTAGGAACTTGCTTTCAGAATCTGGGGACCTGGCACCAACATATGTTCAGGTTTTCATGACCTTTTCAGATGTACATGACATGTCCTCTTTCAACCCATGTGTGTAGGCACTTTCTTCCACTACAGCCTGCATACGTACATGCCTTCCTCCACTGCATCTCGTGTACACCTAAAAAACTACGGTTTTTCTCAAATTATGAAACTCTAAGGCTTTCGTCATCAACCCTCCTTTGCTACCTCAAACTTTTGTAACTTCATATGTATCAATGAGTACCTACAATGAACCTTTCACAAAATAATAGATATTCAATATGATAAAAAATTGATACTAATAAGAGACCCTTCCTCTCTTATTTATACTCTTGAAGTAGATTCCTCTAGGGGTTATCTTCTAATTGTTTTACCCAACTTCCTTCGTTTATGGAAAACTCACTTCTAAATACGTTTCCCACTTACAACCATTGTTTGCACAAATAGTACTCTCACCACTTCTAGTTGCAACTAATTTATTTTTAATTATTGTATTTTTGCAACAACTTAACTCATGATTAACTCTTGTTTACGACCACTTTGACTAGTAAACTTATTTTAGGATATTTTAGAATAAATTGACTTCTTTGACCTTATAGGGGCTTCTAGATAATTCATGAGGGTTCTCCAACATCACTAAGCCATATCTTCTTAACCGTGAGGAACTACGTGGTGTACCACATATCATTGGAAACGAAATGACATGTACTATCCATCTAGAATAGTCTATCCTACAAATTTATTGATATTCATTATATTATTCCTCAACCAAACTTGAGTTCCTTACCCATACCTCTGGGGCTACTGAAATGTGGTACCTAACATACTCAAGGGTTGACATCAATCTACAATATCACTCTCTAAGGGTTGACATCAATGACAACCAACTATTCAAACTAACTTTCCATCAATCTAAGTCAATTTTCTAAGAACATCCCCCTTTTCCATTGATGGAAACACCAACATTGACGGAACCACTTAGCCATGACACATGAATTCTCATACTCCTCATCATTGTTTCTATGTCTCCCCCTTTGACATCAATGCCAAAGGGTATCTCTCCTTGGGGCTAATCCCCCTTACTAAACTCCTCTTGACGTTGCTACACTTGTCTAAACTATCCTTGCGGCTACTCCCCCTGTCTTCATGCCTCTTATTTCTCTCTCTTTGACCAAAGGTTAACTACTCATGTCGATATGTCTCCTCCAGACATTGTACCTGTTGTAACTAATCAAGGGAAAAAGAATAACTCTCCCTGTGGGTATGTTCCCCCCTATCTTCTTTGCAAGATGTCATGAAATCACTATGAACAATATGCTACCACTACAATTTTCTTCTACTACAGATGTTGTTGCTCTACCAAAACATTGATCGACTACTCAATATTCCTACATCAATAATACCATGATCTTATATTCCTTTGACTATCCTTGGAACTGTCCATGAATCATACAGTAATCCATCAAAATGTAACTGATGTTGTATTTGTCCCTGTCCCTATCAACTGATCACTATTACATCAACCTGTCTGACCAATCATTGTCACATCCACAAAACTAGATCCACTCTCATCTGCATGTAAATCATGCCAATATCACCAAGAGAATATTTCAAACCATATGATCAATATCATGAACACATGCCTCTACCAATCATGAACCAACATCACCACATAACATCACAAAATATGTGTCTCAACCAAGTACCAATCCTACACCATGCATCAACCGGTACCTATAACAACTGTATACATACATACTATCTCATGATATCAGCAATGAACAGAAAATCATAAGAAAATCATCAACCATGTACAACTTGTGACATACCATGTGCCAACCATGCACATAAAGCATGTACATCAACACCATACCATATACCATAATATACCATCAATCATGTACCATATACCATGTATCAACCAAGTGCTACAAACTTGTACCGACACAAGTGTATCAACTATGCACAACACAACCTGTCATAACAACCTTTCAAATCAACCTCAAAAACCAAATTATATCTAGTCACCAAGATCAATCACCAATACAACTCTCAACAATAAGCACAATATCACCAAGATGTGAATCAACCAATACTACTCACAAACATCAACAATATGTACCAAGATAAATATGTTCTTGTTGGCACAAGGGCAAACCCAGGGTTCATATCTAATGGCACACCAACAAGCCCTAACTATTGGCCCTTTCGGCAACACCTATGAAGTAGATTAATTCTCACCCGAAGTAGTTATAGGGGTTTCAAGACACATATGTCTACAACCAAAGGAAACGTAAATTGGATCGAATACAACAACAACACAACATCTAGATATCAGTTACTAGCTTATACCTACTTTGCACATTTATCTTTCATATCCAACACAATAATTTAACAACCATATATCAAAGGTCTAAAGAACACAACATCAATCACACACAACAACAAGATGTATGTAGTTCACCCTCTCCCTAGGGATATGTCCACAGAACTATGCTTTATAATATATTAAGTGAGAGCATACAGTCATATGTGCACTCTTAACTAGCAGATATTCTCTCTTTCTCTCTTCTCTCTTTCTCCCTTCCCTGCACACCCAACTACAGGGATGATATTCACACCCAGCGAAAGATCTTACAATAGAGAATGATCTCTCATCACAATACTTTCCTCTCAGTAACACCAATCACTCATCATCACATCATCAAACCAATGATGATAACAACCACCCATCCCAGGTCCTCTTGACCTTTATTTATACATTACAATAGCTCACCAACCTCCTTAGGCCGAAACCTAAGTTCCAAAACTCTAGGTCAACTTGACCCGCATTTTCAGGGCTTTGCTAGCCTATCTTTCCTTCTTTCTCTCATGGTTCTCTCGAAGCATCCATTGGTGGATTTTTTCTTGTGCTAAGTTTTCCATGATGTGTATTCCTTATTGATTTTTTTTCCTCAATCCCCTTGTCCAATGGATTTATTTCTCTTAATTCTCTCCATCTTTTCTTCTCTTCTGCTCACTTCGACCCAGTATCAGTCACTGGTCTTCCGTGCAGTTCACATTTCATCTTTTCTTCCTTAATCTTTGATTTCTTCCAAAACCAAGGGCCAACCATTCTTATAATAGTATACCAATTCATATATTCCACATCATCCATAAACCATGTGCCAATAATACTACTATCAAGTGCCTCTTACAATGTACCAAGCATGTATCAATCATGTATCAACAAATCAAACTATGAGTCATCAAAATGCACCAACATCACCCTACCATATAATTCATGTATGTTCCAACTCATCAAATATATGTCCCAATATGTAACCCAACCATATGCCAAATACATACACCAATATATCCAACAAATAGGCATCTAACAATACATCACACTAACATTACCCTTATATGAAACCATGTGAAAAAACCTCTATGTTATGTATCATCAAGAATGTACTAATCATATACCAATATCAACAACAAATTCCTCTCAAAATACACCTCAAGATATGTCAATAGATATCACACATGTACTAACCATGTTCTACTACAGATCTTCCTCAAAACCATTTATTACAACAACTATAATGCAACAATAACACCTCTAGACATGTACCAAGAATATTACTCAATAGATCAATGATGTACCTCTATATCATATCAGTTACCCATGATATACCTCATAAACAAAGTGCCATAGACTTACTGATAAGTACTTAACATAACCAAAACTATACCTTAACAGGGATTCCTCAATCCACACACTAGGGTTTGTACCATGCATCCAAGATAGGCCTCAAGCATATGCTCCAAAATTCAACTATATATCATCACCATTCATCAAACGAGCTTATACTTATACCTATATATTTTTTACTGACCTATAACATCATACATATGATAGCCTATGTTGTACCATCAAACCATGTTGCAACTCATCCGTACACCCCCCCCTTTTTTTAAATCTTTACCTCAGGCACGTGACCTATCATCCTATAGCATGTGTGTGTACGTGAATTTACCTTAGAAATGTCACGTATGTATGTGACCTTTCCATAATAAATCTTGTGTATGTACGTGACTTTTCCCACAAGAACCTACGTATACCTCATAAAATACTTTACATTAAGCTTGCATCATGGAAACTGTTGGAGCCGCCCTTGTTCTTTCACCTCGCGCAAATTTTCAATGTTTGATACTTGAGATCTAGGGTTGATTTTCTTCTCCTTCCGAAATCATAAAACTCTCAAATCTTGTCGCATGAATAGAAAATGTGTTTTCGCTTTCAAAAGGTCCATTTTTTCACAAGAGTGTTTGCTCTCTTGTTTTATTTCGGGATGTCGCCAGTCAGACACTTTAAATATTTGAATTCACAACTCTCGAGTCGCGAAAATGCGAACTCGATTCTAATTTTCGTCCAAGACAAATAATAATATAAAACCTTTAACCGTTGTTTAGACATCGTCGTGGTTTAGCGCCTCGGCATTCGTCAATCCTAAATTTCTGTTTTTACAACCCCGAGAGCCGAGAACGCGATAACCTTTTGATAACCTTATTCAAGAACCGAGGGTAAAAAACTGTCCACGGTTAAACTTGGTTCTCGGCACATCGCCGCTCGACACTTTCCTTCATAGAGTTAAGGTGTCCAAAACTCTGATTCACGAAGTTGCGGCATAATCATAGCGAGATTAGTTAGTCGCCTAATCTAAGATTTCCTTCTCTTAATTCAAGCTTTAATTATCGCCACATCGCGATATCGTGACTCGGCATATAATTTTCCCCAAAGTCTGCCCTCGAATTCCCGAGTCGCGATGTTGCGAGTAAATTAATGATGAAATTAGGGATCCGCCAATCACGATTATCATTGATTACATTGAAATCGGCCCTCGCAGTATCGCGAGTTAAAGGGTCAAAATGCGAAAACAAAGTTCGTGACGCAACGAAAAGTGAGGAAGTTTTCAAGTCGTTAAGATTTGTAATACTTTAAAGTTAAACGAAGTACGTCTCGTGCTTCAAGGTTGGCACACCTCACGAGGTATTTATTTATTTACTCTCCATTTCCCGAGTACCTGTCAAGCCGCCCAATATTCATGACATTAATGAGAAATTAGGGTAAATCCACGAAGAAAATAAGATCGGATTTTTCAATAAATTCGGTTTTATTCGCGATTTGACAGACTTGCGTCTAAAGGTACATGATTTTCAAATATATACAAGATTTCGTTTTATTTTTTAAACATTTCTTATTAATGCGTAGAGCTCGCCTTTCCCTGAAGATACTCATTTCCGCATGTATACACAGGTCTACTGCAGAAGAGAAAAACAACAAGCTTCAGCTATGGCACCAAGGAGAGAAGCGAAAGAAAATGTCGAGGTTGTGGCATAGGGTCTGGATAACGTCTCAGATACTTCACCTCAGACGAGTGGCTCAGTATCCACCTGGTCGTCTATTTCAAACATTCTGAAAGCCGGGCTGGTAAACTGTTCAGATTATGATGGCGATAACCTTGATATTGTGAAGGACGACATGAACACTAAGTACAAGACAATTGTTCAGTCGGGAATGCACCTGGTTACAACCATACCTCGGTTGCTTCCATACTACGATATGATCCGATGGGCATTGGATCACGTCGACCTATCTTCCAGGACTATCTTAAATGACCAACAGGCCTTGATCGGGACTTTTAGGCCGGATCATATCCAGTCTATGTATAAGCTCCCAGCAACTCCTGAATACACATATGGCAAAGAATTCCGGGAAGAATTCAAAAACAAAGAATGCGTATAATTTGACAAAACCATGCCAGGCTTGATAAAAGATTGGGTATCGCGTTCCTCGACATTCAGAGTGAACGACAAGGGTGTGTATTTGATTTCTTCTTTGGAGCCAAATTTTATGTATGTGGCGATGATGACCTGTCGACTTTTCGGATGGGAGGATACCGCGCATTTTTACGTTCAGTGGGTACCTCTCATCTTTCGGGTGGCAGAAGGTTCCTCATTCAATTGGGCGAAAATTCTCTCTGATTGTTTGTTCAACAGGATCACAGAGTACCAGGAGAAAAAAGCAGTCGGGAAACCATCCGGATTCTACATGTCTGCGTATATCATGGATGCAATATGCTCCCTGACGCCTTTCCCTTTAATAAACTGGGCTTGGAGTCCAACCCATGAGAAAAATGTTCATGAGTACCACGATAAGTTGTGGGAAAATAACGCGAACAAGTTTATTTATGAGATTTTTAACTGGGTAGTAGTGCCCCTACACATCACCATTTTTGGTCTTTTGCCACCCCGCATCTTGGATAGCATTCCCGAGAATCTGAGCCATATTGTAGACTGGTACGTAGAGGAAGAATTCTCTTATTTGAGAGTGTTCGGAGCTACTATTTCTCCTTCGGCACTACCGTTGTTCATTCCTGACAAGCTAGCCTGTCGCGAAATTGCTCGGCAAACAATAATCGACGGAGTGAGCAAAGAACTCAAGGCGTCAGCCAAGAAGGTATGGCCATCTTTCCCTATATGGCTAAATTCATATTCATTATTAGATTTCGGACACGCTAAGGCCGAGGATGCAGCCTTAGAAAATTTGAGCCTATCCTACATTGAGTACAAAAAGCATGATCCGCAGAGGATCATAAGCACCCATTTGGGGAATTGTGGATTAAAGAAGTTTGAACATGAATTTTCGCCCTCGGATGATGTTTTCCGAGGAGCGAGGTCCTATTCGGAGGTGCAATTCCGAATCGGATCCCGGACACCCGCAGACAGAGCTTTTGTTTTAAAATTTCAGGAGCATCGGAAAAGGTGCCTCCCCGTTGTGCTGGGAGGTTTGGGACTTCCCAAAGATAAACAAAAGGAAGACGAAAGTTCTGAGGGACAAACCTATAACCCCGAAAAACGTCAGTAAGGAGAGCAGGAGAAGAATCTCGGGGCAGAGGAAAATTCTGAAAAGGAGAAAAGTCCCGAGCAGGAGAAAAATCCAGACAAGGAGAAGAGTCCTGAGCAGGAGGAGATTCCCGAAGCAGAAAAGGAGAATACTGACCCTCCCAAAGAGCATAGTCCGGAGGTGCAAATGAAAAACACAAACCCACCAGAAACTCAGAATCTGGAAGCAGAGACAAAGATTTATGAATCCCCGAAAGGGCGAGATTCACTCAGCACACCAGGGAAGGGTGCAAAGCAGATCGGGAAACCCATCACCTCTGTCACACCCTTGCAGTCGGCACAGGGAGGTGTTAGCGAGGGATGGATATTTGGTGAAGAGCTAAGACCCATAAGGGCAGAGGAGCTCCCTCCTAACGAATTCTTCTTTGATAAAAAAAGGAAAGTTGTGGTGAAGCGAGAATTTTATCAAGAGGGAGAGTCCACCGTTAAGAAATTCAAAGTGATGACCGATGGGAGAAATAAAAAGAGAGATGAATTTGCCACGGAAATTGCAGGAATGCTAGGATCATACGCAACGGCAAATCAATTCTCGGTCGAAATGTTAAAAAAGCAGCTCAAAGGAAAAAATCGCCTAATCAAGACTCTTGAAGCCAGGGTGGCCTCGGTAGCAGAAAGCGCTAAGAGTCAAGCAAGCGGAGAAATCGAGTTGGCCCGATTAGCCGATAGGAAAGAAATTGAAGTTCTCAAGATCAAGCTGGACCAAGCAAATTCTACGGTCCAAAATGGTCGAGTACAAGCGGACCAGCAGAGGGATATGATTACACAGCTACAGGCTCAGTTGGAGGACGCAGAAAGCAATGCGTTTGACATCGAGATCATTAAATCCCGAGCAACCGATATTCAGAGCAGGATCTCCTCTGCTAAACAGAGCCTGCTAAAAAAAATTGGAGAGATTCGAGATGACTGCTTGTTTATTCATCGAATCTCGGAGAATCTGACTAACAAAGAAAGAAATGCAGAAGCTACTCGGGTCGCTTTCCAGGAGGCAGTAATAGCGACCAACAACAGGTTTTCAGGGCCTCCTGGGCTCACCATTGCCGAACAAACCAGAGGTAATATCTTGCTAAAGAATTGGGAACAGGATATTACTTTGAGCAAGGAGCAGGCTCAAAAAGTGACAAATTTGTTGGAAGAGGACATTAATAACATAAATGGTGAGAAGTTAGGGATAGAGATTGGAGGCGACACAGAGGCACTGAGGCAGATAAATATAGACCGGATTTCTCTCAACATAAAAGAGGAGAATGAGAGAATTTCAACGGAAATCTCCAAGATGGGCAGGGTGGACCCAGTTCAAATCGACAAACATTTGATTGAACCCAGTGCGCAACTTGGCGCCCTTGAAATTGTTAATGTACAAGTAAATGATAAGCTTCCACAGTTGGCACGAGAGTTCTATTTAGCCGAAGCTCGTTGTCAGGCCGAGCCTTCACTGCTTGTCACCCAGTTTCTGGACAAGTGTATAATGTACACTGAATCCATGCGAGGACAGGCACCTAGCACTTCTTAAATATAGAATTGATGAAATGGAGTTATCTCATTCCCCCCAGATGTCAATGCAAAGCCTTCACAACTTGTATTTCATTTTTTGGGACAAATGTATCATGTGTATTGAATCTAAGAAAAAACAAGCACCTAGCACCTTTTTGAAAATGGATTCGGACAGATGGAGTAATTTGGCTCTTCCGAACCGAGAGGCCAATCTTGTATAAATAGATCACAAAAAGAAGAGAACAGGGCTGGACTTTTTTGTACTAACTGTAAGAGAGTTTTTGCATCAAAGGAGTTAATACAAGGAATTTGAAGATTCCCGATTCTGTCACGACTATGTTGCAAGTTTGTTTTGTCATGTTCTTTGTTTCTTTTCATTTTGCTCTACATAATTGACGTGTATCACTGTAATTTAGTATGACCACTACTATGGTGAAAGGTTTGCATCTTTTTCTGTAATTGTCTCTTGTCTTTCCTCTGCACCAGCTATTAGCAGGTGTAAGACCAATTTACACTTACAAAATTTTATGTTTATGTCATTTGCTTCTTCTGTGTATACGTGAGTTTTCCACTGACAGGAACTTCGCGTCATCTGCAGCTTAATGTTTTCTCCCATCTCATGTTATTTTTATCAGAAACAACGCAGTTACAGGAAAGGGCCTTCAATTTGCATTCTTATTTCATTTTTTCATGCAAAGGGTTTCTCTTTATTTTCGTCCGAATTAAAACAATAAATAAACGATCTCTTTAAAAACCATTTCCATACTGGAACTGTTACTCAATGACTGTCCCTGCAGCAACTCAACCTAATATTCAACCCGGATTATCTAGTCAAATACATATAGCTTTAAACCTCTTAGACACAATCCTTAAAACTGCGAACACCCGGGACGAATTGGAACAATCTTGGGCAGCCATTGAGTGTGACATAACTTCTCAAGAGCAGTTGGAAGCTAGATGACGAGAACGTAGAAATATGCTCTAGTTCCTCATACCAAAGGTTAGTATAATCTTGTGTTAACCTTTTGTATACTTTCGGATGCCTTGACACTGTATTTTTAGCCTTAGTACAGACTCAGGAACAACATCTTTCTGGCACCGTTGCCGGGGACCGAAGTTACGAAATCTTTTCCCTGGGAGAATGATAAACTATTTCATTGATAGTGTTACTCTTTGATAGTGAACATAGAGTGCACACAGTTTTAAGGCTTTTTAAATCTTTCACTTGGCGACTACAATAAAACACAAACTGGCATCTGGTAGAAGGCACACTAGACAGAACTCGAATGGCAGGCCTATTACACCTGTTAATGACCCTAAAAAGGTATTAAAAGCGAAGGGCTCGTCTGAGGCAACCGCTTCAGTTAAAAAAATCAAAAACCCACTTGAAAAGACTAAATGCCCTTCAGAACCTCTCACTTCCCACAACCCTCTGTCTGATACCAAAGATCTGGAAATAGACTACTCAGAATTTAGGAGTGAGCCACATCAAAATTTCCCGTCTATAAACAAGGGAAAAGGTCCTTTGGAAAGATCGTTATCGTTTGACATACCATCCTTTCTTTATCAGAAATTCCCTTTTTCGCCTGATTCAAAAGAGTGTGCTACCCCCCCATTTTTTAATCCTAAATCGATGGCGGGCATTAGAGGAGGAGGTGGAGGAAATCCAAATATCCCTCCTCCCGGAGTATTTGCAAAAGTAACAGTGAGATATGCTCCCCTAGTTTTACCCGCTCACCTCCATGATTTACCTGACAACTACATCAAAAATCTTCCTAAGTTTACTGGGGAGGGAGATCTAACCGCAGCCAAACATATAAACTTCTTTGACCAGTTCGCAGACATATGCAGTATCGAGCACGAGGATGTCTATTCAAGACTACTTGTCCAAACCTTCGAAGGACAGGTCCGAACTTGGTTTCAGAGTCTTCCTGCAGCTTCTATTCGAACATATAACGCCTTGGAAGATGCTTTCCTCAGACAATGGGGAGAGCGAAAAGATCGCTTATATTACCTTACCAATTTTGGGTCCCTAAGGAAGAAGAACTCAGAAATAGTAATGGAATTTATTCTGAGATTTAACAAACTGTATAATAAAATTCCAGCCGCTGTCAAACCTTCCCAACCCTCAGCCAAAGTAACCTTTGCAGGAGATTTCGAACCTGATTTTGCCCTACTTTTGCGAGAAAGAAGAGGAG
>SNQJ01S0010922.1:0-16142 GCA_010110895.2 Picea sitchensis
AGAGTTTCTTTGCTATGATTTTTTCCTCCTTGAATAGTACCCCTACCCCTCCTTTTATAGGCTAGAAGGAGCTAGGGTTTTTGGCGAACTCTCGGCCATGCATGGCTGGGAGTTCCAATTAACTGACAAAAAGCTCTTCGTCCTGGCAGAAACTTCCCTGATTTTCTGCTTTGTTAGGTAACCGCGGGCTGTAGTGGGTTAGCCCGCGGTCACCCGCGTGCAGTAGAAGGGAAGCAAGCGGTTACCTGCGCCCAGTGAAATGTTAGGGCGCGGGTTCCTTGATTTAAGTGGTTTTTTGAGGATTTGTTCAGCATGGCTTTGGCTAGGAAGAGGCATGAGTTGGTCTGATGCCAGGTAAACCTGTGTAGTGCATTTTAGGGTTATAACAACATGGTACCCTTCCAGAGCATTATCCTCTTGGAAGCCATGATCCAGAAGAAACCATGAGCATAGTTTCTCTTCTCTGTGGAAAGATCATTAAAAAATGAAACAGAGGTCTTGAGCATAGTTCTTTTCCTGTGTCAAGCTCGTTAAAAAAATGAAACAATCACCTTTCTTGAACCTTCTTTTCATGCACCCTTATCCTTCGGTGAATGAATCAAATCTTGGGGGGCATGTCTCCAGCCTTTGCTGATCATTCTGGAGTTAATCCACTAGCTTTCATGCTGGGGGCATACCGAGCTTAGTCTTTGTTCTTTCTCGTGCTCATAAATACATGAGAATGCATCCAGGTAGACTTTTATCTCTTTCTCGGACCTGTATGGATACATGAAAAAGGAACCCCCTGGAGTCTTCTTTAAGCTCTTTTCAGACTCTCTAAACATGAAAATATTTCCGAGTGATCTTGCTTCCTTTCCCACTCGTTAAAAGGTTTGAAAGGGCATCTTTCGAGTGATAATTTATCTCTTTTTTGGCCTCGTGAGACTAACATTACTAAAAAGGACAACACTGGAGTCATATTTAAGTTCTTTTCAAACTCTCTAAAGTTGAAAATATTACCGAGCGACCTTGTTCTCTTCACGCTCATTAAAGTATTTGAAGAAAATGTTTGTTGAGCGATAGTTTATCTCTTTTTCGGTCTCGTCAGACTACTTTATGAAAAAGGAACTGAGAGAGTTCTCTTTTAAGTGTTTTTCCAGACTCTATAATCATGAAAAACCTTCAAGTTTTCTGTCTTTGGACTCGCTAAAACACACATTGACATGCCCATATGGGATTGAACACTTACTTCTTCCAGTTCATTAAACAAAGGAAGAGGAACTTACCGAAGGTGAGTTATATGGAGCATGTGTTATCCTCCTCGAGCTCATTAAATAAAAAAGAGGTACTCGTCTCTCTGGATGGGGGAAAATTTGTAATAATCAAGCCAAGCAGTCTCTTGAGAACATTATCAAGTAATTCTTAGAGTCGCCCTTGAACACGACACTTTTTCATCTGCATGCATCATAATCCGCCGAACCTCTGCACTGAGCCAATCCTTTGAGTTTCCTTCACTCCTTTGGGTCACCTGATGTAAGTCACAACATCCACTGCATCATCAATTTTTGGTCCATGTCATGTTTCTGCTGTTGTTCCTCAGTGTTCAAGGGAAGTATCCACCTCGAGAGTCAGCCATCCCAAATATCTTGTCTCAAAACCCATGTCAGTCCATGTTCATTTGACATACCAATTACACCTCTATGTCCATTTCGTGTCGTTTATGAGGGATACATAAGGCCCTCCTTCGATGATCCTATTCATGTCGACCTCAACACATTATCCAGGAATTAGTCTTAGAAACCAGTTAGTACTTTGGAACCTGCATGCCTCAATGGCCGGCCTCCTCACATTCGACAGTAGGTTTACATCATTGAACTCTGATCGTATTATTCCACAGATGTTCAACTCCAGCTCATACATTCACATTCATTGGAATGTACTAGGGTACCTTGGGAATCATTGACATTAATGGTGATCTCCCTCACACTTGTTAATGATTTACACCATTTGACAAGTAATCAAGTGGTTTCTGCCATGTTTGACATCAGGACATCTATTCGCATGGTTAGATTCATACCACATTGAGATCGGTAAGAAGACCCTGGGTTGAGTGATCACTTTGATATGTACGTTTCCTAAGTTGCGAAGGAATTTCTCTTGGACAAATGATACATCCACTATCACATAGGTCCACTTTGTATTGGTCATGGCTATGTCTTTTCATATCGTAGATACACTATGTATTCTTCGTGGCTATGATCAGTTCAAGTCATTAGAGTATAGATCCACATTGTATCCTCGGTGGCTATACCTTTTTATCAATACAATTATGCATCCGCAGTGTATTTTATGGCGGCCATATCTTACAAGTCTTGATCACCCAAGCATAGGTATGCATGCCTTGGGTTTGAAACATGTCATAATATTTGTTGGATGTTTATGTGTAGCTTATGTTAGGTTCTCTGCGTCTATACCCTTGCTTGAAAGTCTACAAAGCATTTCAATTATTAGTTCTCATATTCTAACTTCATACTTTGGGGGGCAATCTGTTACACATCGAAATTATTCACTTTGATAGTGTCGCAAGTGTCATCATTACAAAGGTCGCAAGTGTTGCACTTTTCTCACAAGTGTCGCAAGTGTTAAAGAAAGCATACTGCCATGATGCCTATGTCGTGCCTATAACAACATGAGAAGGACACTTAAATCACATCAAACATTTGATTTGGAAGAGGAGAAATGAGTCAGTAGGCTCATGAACCTTTTGCCATCTGAAAACACTCAAAAAACTAAGTTTTTGGAGGGGAGCGCTCCCCTATACCTCTTCTGGGAGCGCTGGCTCTCCCCCTTACACTATTTGGGAGAATTATAAATCTCCTTTGGCCCTTTTGAGGGAGCGTTGGTGTATTTAGGAGAGTTGGTGCCCCCCTTAAGCCTACTAGGGAGCGCTATAGCACTCTGATGGCCCTTTTGAGGGAGAACTACCTATTCTGGGTAGCAGTTGAGTTGTTGAGATGAATGGGGGAAGGATCTTTTCATTCTTGGAAGGTAGTTGGATTCGAATCCCTAACCCAGCCATGATCTTAGGGTAGATCCTCAACTGAAGGAGGCAAATCCTCAACTTCCCCAAGGATATCTCGAGTGGTTAAAGCCTCTCCAAGGCTATATAAACAAGCTTTCTAATGGTGAAAGGGGACTGGAAAAAGGAGAATCACACCCAACTTATGATCTTATAAGTGGTGTTGAAGCAGAGATATTTTGGAAGTAAGAGACCTATGATCTCATAGGGATAAATTAGTGAAGCTATCATCATTTGGATCGTGGATATTTTGAGTAAGGGGTAGACAAGGAGGACTTGACGAAACTGCTGCAATCCATCTACGGCTGTAAGCAATGGTTTGTCCTCATTAATATAATTTGCTTGGCCTATTTCTTTCTAATTCATGTTCAATCACACATGAATTTGTCTCTTTAGTAGATAGACCTATTTCAGACTAATCTTGATAGAGTAGGAAGTGGTCGTACTTTCTTTGTCTATAGGGATTATTGAAGAGCGAAAGATTGGATCTCAACTTGGAGCGTGCAGGGACAAACACCGGTAAAAGGTACTTCTTTTCTCCTTCCTTCTCACACACTAGTCCACCTAGATCTAAAAGGAAGTCAATGACCATGATAAGCACTTTCTTTCTTAGAGTTAAGAGTCTATCTCTTTGAGGCGATCTACCTGTCCGTAGGGAGATTTTCCTTCAACAATCAGTCGATCCTACTCTCCCTCTAGAGAGTAAACCCGATACTACCCATGTTTTTCTCATTGATACAAAATATACCATGTCGGGGGGCATTCCTCCTTCTCCTGCAAAAACCCTTCCAAGTAATGAGGCCATCCTTTTTTATTGGGGTGTGCTAACTGAACGTCGTCCTCCCTCTCACATGCCTTTCAATATTACAGTAAACTTTTGTGGTCAGGACATTCTTCATGAACTGATAGGTGAAGGTGAGTCTATTAGTATTTTTTCCTCTATTGCTTGGAAATATTTCGGTTATCCTCAGCTTGTGCCAACCACCCAGACTTTGTTCACTTTTAACAAAAGAACCAATCACACTTTAGGGATCCTTCCTTAGTTTCCCATAACTTTGGGAGGGAAAACTATCTTTAATGATGTTATGGTAGTCCAGGACCCCTTAGATTTTGATTTACTCCTTGGGTGAGATTATGTCTATGCCATGAAAGTTATTGTGTCCACTTTTTTCCATGTGATATATTTCTCGCACGATGGAATAATGGTGACTATTGATCAAATTTCTTTTGTTGGCCCTGACTTTCCCATCAACCTAATGACCTCCCTAAATGGGCCTTATATGTAGTCGGTACCACCCCTGCCACAGGTCAATTATGTGGTGTTGTCTCCCATGCCTTCAACTTCCGAAGACTTAGATCTGGTAGTTGACATGGTGATTTCTTCGGTAGGGATATTGGAGCCTAATATCCTTACCCCTGATGAGAGCCTCGACATGTGTTCCTTCCAAAGAATTCTGCATCCATCCAGTGAAGATCTGTTGGAAACCATGACCGAGTTTTTTCCCTTGACATGGTGTCCTTCCAGAGAATTATCCTCTTGGAAGCCATGATCAAGAAGAGTCCATGTGCACAGTTTTCTTCTTTGTGGAAAGCTCGTTAAAAAATGAAACATAGGCTACGAGAATAGTTTTCTTCTCTGTGGAAAGATCGTTAAAAAATGAAATAGAGGCTACGAGCATAGTTTTATTCTCTATGGAAAGCTCGTTAAAAAACGAAACAATGGTTACGAGCATAGTTTCCCTCTCTGTGGAAATCTCGTTAAAAAATGAAACAAAGGTCATGAGCATAGTTTTTCCTCTCTATAGAAATCTCATTAAAAAATGAAACAAAAATCTGGGGATTGAACCCAAAGCCTTGAACATAGTTCTTTTCTTGTGTCAAGCTCGTTAAAAAATGAAACAATCACCTCTCCCATTAGGTCGAGTGTTTCACCAAATCTCGTAGATGTCGATTCGAGTCTTTTGTTAGGTCTTGTATTTGAACCTTCATTTCATCCACCTGTATCCTTTTTCTCCATCTAGTAGAGAAATTGGTGACATCCTCAAAATCAGTGAATGAATTGAAGCTTGGGGGGCCATGTCTCCAGCCTTTGATGATCATTATGGAGTTAAGCCACTAGATTTCAAGATGGGGTCAGAGTACCAAGATTAGTCTTTGTTCTTTCTCACACTTGTAAAAAACATGAGAATGCACCGGGTAAACTTTTATCTCTTTTTCGGACCCACGTGGATACATGAAAAAGGAACCCCCTAGAGTCGTCTTTAAGCTCTTTTTAGACTCTCTAAAAATGAAAATATTTCTGAGTGATCTTGATTCCTTTCCCACTCATTAAAAGGTTGGAAAGGGTGTCTTTTGAGTGATAATTTATCTCTTTTTCGGCCTCGTGAGACTAATATTACAAAAAAGGACCATATTGGAGTCATCTTTAAGTCATTTTCAGACTCTCTAAATATGAAAAACCACTGATTTTACCTTCTCTGGACACGTTAAAAAATCATACATTGAAGGGCCCATGCGGGACCGAACCCTTACTTTTTCCAGTTTGTTAAATAAAGAAAAAGTGAATTACTGAAGGTGAGTTATATCGAGCATATGTTACCCTCCTTGAGCTCATTAAATCAAAAGGAGGTACTCATCTATCTGGATGGGAGGAAAAATTGAAGGAAGCAAGACAAACAGTTTTTGGGAACATTACAGGTCACCCTTATAGTCACCCTTGAACACGGCATTTTATCTTTGCATGCATTTATATCTGTTGAACCTCTGCATTGAACCATGCCTTTGATTTTCCTTACTCCTTTGGGGCACCCGATGAAAGTCACAGTGTCCACTGCATCATCATGTTTTGGTCCATGTCATGTTTCTTCTATTGTGCCTCAATGTTCAAGGGAAGTATCTTCCTCGAGAGTCATCCATCACAAATATTCCTATTTCAATACTTGTGTCAGTCCATGTTCATTTGCTCTACCAAATTACATATCTGTGTTTGTTTCATGTTGTTGATGGGGGATACATCAAGGCCCTCCTTCGACGAGTCTATTCCTATTGACTTCAACACATTATCTGGGAACTAGACTTAGAAACCAATTAGTACCTTGGGACCTGCATTCCTTAATGGAAGACCTCCTCGCTTCCTACAATGGGTTTACATCATTGACCCCTGATCAGATGATTCCACGGATGCTCGACTTCATCTCATATATTCACATTCGTTGGAATGTACTAGGGTACCTTGAGAATCATTGACATCAATGGTGATTTCCCTTGCACTTGTTAACAGTTTACCTCATTGACCGGTAATCAAGTGGTTTCTTCCATGTTCGACATCAAGACATCTATTCAGATGGTTAGATTCATACCACATCAGGATCAGTAAGAAGACCCTAGGTTGAGTGTTCACTCTGATATATACTTTAACCAAGCTACGAAAGGAGATCATTTCATCACATTGATATATATATATATATATATATATATATATTGTCACATAGATCCACTTTGTATTGGTATGTGGCTATGTATTGTCATCTTGTAGATCCACGGTGTATTTTTTGTGGATATGATCAGTTCATGTCATGGAAGTATAGATCCACATTGTATGTTTAATGGATATACCTTTTGTCAATATAATTATGGATCCGTAGTGTATTCTATGGTGGCCATACCTGAAAAAGTATTTATCACTCAAGCATAGGTATGCCTGCCTTGGATTTGAAACATGTCATAATATTTGTTTTATGGTTGTGTGTAGATTTTTCCAACCTCTCTACATCCATACCCTTTATTGAAAAAGTCTACAAAGTACTTCATTCATCATTGTCTTTTGACTTTTCACTTTGGGGGGAAATATGTTACACATCAAAATTACTTACTTCAATAGTGTCACAAGTGTCTTCATTACAAGTGTTGTAAGTGTCACATCTTGTCCCCAAGTGTCACATCTTGTCACAAGTTTCACAAACATCATACTTCCATGTTGTCTATGTCGTGCCTCTAACAACATCATAAGGACACTTAAGACACCTCAAAGACTGGTTTTGAAGAGGAGAAATCACTTGACAAGGAGTACAAGCCTTTTTCCACTAAAAAATCCACTCAAAAGTAAAATTTGTAAAGGAGCGCTCCCCTTCATACTGTCAGGGAGTGCTAGCACTTTGTATCCTCTTCTAGGGGAGAGTTACAATGCTCTGTGTCCCTTTTGAGGGAGCGCTGGCCTTTTTTGGGTGAAATTTGGTTTGTTGAAGGAAATCAGGGAAGAATCCCCTCAATCTCTGAAGTTGGTTGGATTCAAGTATGAGTTCAAGGAATGATCTTAGGGAAGATCCACAACTGAAGGATATGAATCCTCAACTTATCCCAAATATATATCAAGTACTTGGGCCTATCAAAGCCTATATAAGGAGGCTTTCTCGTGGTGAAATGTACATGAAAATATTAGAAGTATGAAACCTATGATCTCATGGGAAACATACAATACATGGATAGAGAGAAATAGAGAAGAACATAACTTATGATATCATAAGGAAGGACATGACATGATAGAGATTGAGAGATACCAAACTTATGATCTCATAAGTGGTATTGGATATATGGAGATTGAGAATTATACCAAACTTATGATCTCATAAGTGAGACACCATTGAAGCATAATCAGTCTAGATTACCTGAGAAAAGGGGTTGGACAAAGAGAGATGGAAGAAGATGCTACACCTTCATCAAATCTGGTATGTAAGTATTCTTCATTTGTTCTCATTAATATATATATATATATATATATATATATTCTTGGCCCATTTCTTTAAAGTTTGTGTTTGTTCCACATGAACTTGTCTCTAGTAGGTAGATCTATATTTGAGCTAATCTCACTAGAACAGGAAGCTTGTTGTATCTTTGTTTGTTATATAGGACCCATCGAGGAGCTTAGGATTGAAGCTCAACTTGGAATTTGTGAGGATAAACGTTGTTAACAAGGTACACTTTTCTACTTCATCTTCATGTATTATCTTAATTAGATCTAAAAGGATGTTAGTGACCAATAATAGCACATTTTTTGTCTTGGTCTTAGGGGTCTAGAGACCAAGAGGGAATCCACTTGTTCGTAGGAGGATTCACCTGTAACAGGATTGTAACACCCCTATTGAATATCCATTTTGACACTTCTATTATCTTATATTATCCTCTATCTGAGTCAATTTTACCTATGATATGTGTATATGATTGACCATTTCCTCCACAAACCTACTTTGTGACCTTGTCCATGTGCATAGAGAGGTAACCTATGTTAAAGCATGATTTATTTGATTTTCTTGATTAAATTAGATTAAGTGGTTAATTATTTATGATCCCAATTACTTTGACTCTTAAGCAGCTCCATCTGGTACTCCACTGATCTGGTACTACAATAATCATTGGATTCGGTACTCCATTGATCTGGTACTTCACTGGATCCAGTACCCTAACTGATCTGGTACCGATATTCCTCCTAATATGGTACTCTGTAATGATCTGGTACTACCAGTTCAACACCTATTCTGGTACCGACACAATGCTTCTTCCGATACAACCTTCTTAGCGCCCATTCCAGTACCATCATAACGTTTCTTCTGGTACCACTAGATCAACACCTCATCCTATACCACCAACTCAATGCCTCATCCTGTACTAGCCTTGTGCCTATTCTGGTACTACCTTTGTGTTGGTACGATACACATAGTCATGACTATGTCCATCTAGTACTAAACCCTTGTCTACAGGATTTACATGTATGTTGGTGGTGATTCCAAGAAGTTAGTTGGATATAAGTATCCTGAGGTAGTTTTGGAGATCATGATAGATTTCATCACTCATGCACTTTGTTTCATGAGGATGAAGTCCATCCCTAGAGAGATGATATGAATTACCAATTGTAATATTTTGAAACCAATTGATAATTATCTTCAGATCTTGGTAATATCGACTCACCTTCTTTAAAAGGGATGTTGTGTAGATGATAGAAAGTAAGTAGCAAGTAGAGAATGATACATATTTTCATGTTGAACAAAATTTTGAACTACTGGCTCAATCGATCAATTGAAGTAATACAAATGATATTTTGTGCAACTCATGAGCATGAATAAAGAATTTTAGTTTGCAATTTATTTAAAGGTACCTTGTTGGTTCGGCAAGGGACCAGAGCCCCAACCAAGATAAACCTCCCTGTACATGTCTTTGTGTGTGTTTTAAGTCAATTGTGTGAGTGTGAACACTTAATAGTTGTGTGTTGTAAATGATTTTAAATGCATTTTAAGTACAATACAAATTTAATTGATTTTGAATTAGTGTGAGTAAATGGTTAGATAGAGGAAGTTGCATCTTCCACTAGGGAAACACACAAGGTATTGGAATAGTTAGATATACCAAAATACCCAGTGGTGGAAGCATCACTTAGTGAGGAGACATCACCAGCACCCTACAAAGTGTTATTTGGATACATTGCAGATGAAGAAGGAAATGAAAACAACGAAACTGATACATTCAGATTCCCACTATTAGACATCGCTAGAGACGTTTCTATGAAGAATATTTCATTGTCCTCACTGCCTCACTTCCATGGTATGTCAACAGAAGATCCTAGTTCATTTTTGTTTGAATTTGATATACTATGTAGAAGTTATAATTACACTAATAATGCACAAAAACTAAAACTCTTTCCATCCACACTAAAAGACTCAACATTAAGGTGGTTTATGAGCCTAGGAGAACACACTATATTATATTGGGATGGTAAGAAGGAGACTTTCCTCTAGAAATATAAATATTATTGTAGACCTAGGGATGATAGGAATGACATATTTAAAATGTAGCAATCCGAGGAAGAAATTTTGGAAGATTACCTAGAAAGGTTCCTATACAAATACCAAAAGACAAAGCAATTTTCCTTAGACATAGCCATAGTTAGGAATGTATTCCTAAAAAGTGTGAGGGATGACTGCATTGAAGTACTAAACCTCATGAGTTCTAGAGATGTGTACCAAAATCCATTTGTAGACATTGCAGAGTATTGTAAAAGATACTCCTATAGTCAAGCCAAAATAAGAAAAAGTGTAAGGGATCCTATAAACAAAATTACTAAACCCACACCAGGAGGTGTTACTATGATAGAATTGGGGAATCTACTAGAAAAATTCAAAAAATACATCCTAAACATCATCATCTCCCAACTTGATACCATTATGATTAAAATAAAACAAGAAGAAGAAAATGCCACTTTAGCAATTTTATGTCCGCGGTGTAAGAAAAGGCATCCTGAAAAGGAATGTCCCACTAATGTTATCGAAATATGTGGCTTATGTATAGAATATAACCCTACCAATGAGTGCCCCTCTTTACCTAGACTAAAATTGATTTTCAAGGGAGGGGGAGAACCTCGGGAAACATCATATCCCCCCAAGAGGGCATGGAGACAGCAAAATCCCAATATGTTTGTAGATCCTACAACACAATATTCACAGCAATAATGGGTACCTCCAATGTCTTATCCTCAATGGTCACCTCAACAACCACAAGTCCAGCCTTGGCAACAAGGATGGAGAGGGCCTGCATATGGGAATGTTACCTTTCATCCAACAAACTTACCCACCTACCCACAATACCTTTCCAATATTTATCATTTTCTACTGGCATTTAATCCCCTTTCTCTTCCTCCACCTCCACAGCTGCAACAACAACTTGCACTGCCTATGAACCCAAATCTGTAGCAACAAATGCAAGTTGCACCTATCCCAAACCCTCCTCGGCCTACCCCTATTCCTGCACTACTCATTCCTAATCCAAATAATAGACCTACATAGCCTGTAAAAACATATTGAAGTACAAACCTTCCACACTTATGTGATATCTCTTGCTTCATTTAATGGAATTGAATTAAGATCAGGGAAGGTTATGAATAAACCAAATTCTACTGTGGTTATTCAAGAAGAAGAAAAAATAGATAATCAAGCAGTTCAAGAAGAATAAAAAATGGATAACCAATTAGATGAAGAAAGAAACACCCATGTACAATATGAAATTATTCCTCACACTTCTCACCCAATAGAAATTCCTCAGAAAACTAATCCTCCTCTTTATCCAGAAAGGTTACTTGTGAAGAAATTTGAGGTACCTCTAGGATATAATATAGAGACTGAACTTAGAAACATATGTGTAAATATTCCCCTACTTTAGGCCATCAAGGATATACCTATTTATGCTAATATTCTAAGGGATATTTGCATTAAAAACCCAGGGAGGAAGAGGAAGGAGCCTTTTGTTATACAAGTGGTTGGACAATTATCAGAATTTATATCAGAAATTCCATCCAAAGATAATGATCCAGGAAATCCAGTGGTAACCATAGAGATTAACGATGTTTCTTTAACAAACACACTTATTGATATAGGAGCAGCAATAAATGTTATAGCGGTTGACACCATGAAAACACTGCAACTAAATCACCTAAGACCAACACAGACTTTGTTGAAATTAGCAGACAAATCAATCATAATCCCAACAGGAAGTCTAGATGATATAACAATTACCTTGGAATCTTGGAGTACCCTATGGATTTCTTTGTGATTCACCCCAAACCCTCCAAACCAGGACATCCAGTAGTGCTTGGATGACTTTGGTTGGCCACTGTTGATGCATTTATTAGTTGTTGGTCTAGAGAGATGACAATTTCCAATGGCACCCAAAGTCAAAAACTTATCCTTTTTCCTCCTGCCCAACCAGCCACTGAAGTTCCTCTCTGTTTGGAGAATCCCTATGGGGAGGAGGACTGTACTCATCCCTTGTTGAAACTCGAACAAGTAAAAGGAGTTCAAGAAAAAAATGAAGAACAAATCTTAAGCCTATTTTTGGTAGATACAAAATGCATTGAATACCCTCAATCTTTTCCTGAATGCACAGATATCTTAAGCTCTTAATTCCAGGAAATTCAGAACCCCTCCACATCTACAGTAGCCAGAATTTCACAAGTATATGAAGGGAAAGAATCAGTTGTCCAGGCTATTGAAATCAGCCCTGGAAAATACTTGTACATCAATGTTATTTTAGAAACATATCAGCAACAAAAATTGATTCAAATTATTCAAGGGAAATCTGGGGCTTTTGTATGGGATTACTCCGCATGAAAGGGATCCACCCAGACACTTGTATGCATCATATTTACACTAATGACCCAATTAGACCTGTTAGGCAACCCCAGAGAAGAATGAATCCAGCCTTAAAAGACATAGTTAAAGAATAACTTCAGAAACTAATGCATGCCAATTTAATTTACCCTATATCGGATAGCAAGTGGGTATCCCCATTAGTTATTGTTCCTAAGAAAAATGGTAAATGGAGGATTTGTGTGGACTGTTGAGAATTGAAAAAGGCTACCTACAGGGATTAATTTTATATTCCTTTCATAGACCAGGTCTTGGACACCTTTTCTAGTAATAGGTTGATCCAAGTGGATATCGGTGTCCACCCACCTTTTCCAACTGGCTCAAAACAAATTTCTGGCAATTTTGGCATTTTACTATTTTTAGCAGTTTTAATTTCTAGGGCCATTTTGACGGACCAAATGAAKGTTTTTMAGGTTCTATMTTCTCAATAATAGAAAAAGGCATGATTGAGCCCCAAAAATAATCTCCTCGACGATACCTTTCCAATGGGCTATCATGTTCCTAAAATAGAGATCGTATGCAAAAGTTACGATCCCGGGAAGTTGATGTACTAACTTACCCAAACAGGGCCCACATGACTTTTGGCGCTTCATCTCCTAAGGTTAGTTTTTTGGATGTATAGGATTTTTGGAATTCCTGTTTATTGTAAAAAAATTCCTTCAGAGCCTCATTGTAATCATCTTCTTGCGAATGCGAGTAGCCGTCACATCTCTTCTCAGAGATAAGCTGCCACCATTTTAGTGAGTCTTTCACTATGTATTTTTGCAGTCTCTGTACATTTATTTCATTAATAGAAATAGTGTATTACTGTATATCTATGTTTATGGTTATATCTCTGATACATTTCTGTTATATTATTGAATATCTGCGATATCTCTATGCATTTCTTTATTATATCTCCGCTCCCATTTCGTGCCAAAAATTATCCGGATCAGAGGTATTTTTCTTTCTTGGATGGGTTTAGTGGTTACAATCAGATCCAAATTTCACCATAAGATCAGGACAAAACCACATTTAATTTCCTGTGGGGTACCTATGCCTATAGGGTTCTTCCTTTTGGTTTCTGTAATGCCCCTTCTACCTTTCAAAGGGTCGTCTTGGCCATTTTCTCTGATTTAACTCATGACTGTGTAGAAGTCTACATGAATGAATTCACATTATATGGGGATGATTTCCAGCAGGCATTGGACAATTTGGATAAAGTACTGATTAGGTGTAAAGAAACCAACCTTTCCCTTAGTCATCAGAAATCTAGAATGATGCTCACCGAAGGAATCTTTTTAGGTCACCACATCTCCAGTACTGGAATAAGAGTAGACCCTTTGACATCATTTCCCAAATTAAAATCCCTAGCTCGTATAAAGAATTCAGAAGCGTTTTAGGGAATGTTGGTTACTATAGGAGGTTTATTCAAAATTTTACGAATCTAGCTGCCCCACTTTTCAAACTGTTAGAAAAAGAGGTTGAATTTTGTTGGAATGAGCAATGTCAAATCTCCTTTGAAATTTTAAAAACAAGGCTTTCAAGTGCCCCTGTTTTGAGAGGACCAAACTGGTCTCTTCCTTTTTATATCTGCACATATGCCTCAGATACATATTTGGGGGTTGTTTTAGGGAAAAGGGAAGGCCAAATTCCATATGCTATATACTTTTTTAGCAATAATATTTCACCTACTGAAGTAGATTATACTGTCACTAAAAAATAATTCTTGTCAGAAGTACATTCCATTAACAAGTTCAGACACTATATAACAGGGTATGAAGTTTTTGTACATACCGACCATTCAACCATTAGATTTTTTATTAACAAACCTGTTACAAATGCTAGAGTGACTAGATGGTTGTTATTACTGCAAGAATTCAATATCGCCATTATTGATAGGCCTGAAAAAGATAATTTAGTTGTTGATTTCTTGTCTATACTCATTCATACAGGTGATAATACTCCAATAGATGACAATTTTCCAGATGAGAATCTATTTTCTATTTCTACTTACATTCCTTGGTATGAAGATATAGCCAACTGTATTGTAACAAGAAATCTACCTCATAATCTGTCCTCTTGAGAAAAACAAAGAATTATCCAGCTAAGTTCCAATTTCATGTTGAATGATGATTGTTTATCCTAAACTGGGCCTGATTTGTTGATCAGAAGGTATGTCTGGAAGGATGAGATGCATGATATCTTCAAATCATGTCATGATGGTCCATGTGGAGTCCATTTTGTTGATAAAAGGAAAACATACAATATTTTATAGTCCAGCTACTATTGGCCAACTATTTTCAAGGATGCAAAGAAGTATGTGGCCGGCTGTGATGATCATCGAAGGATGGGAACACCTGCTGCAGTTGATGAGATGCCCCTCCAAGATCAGGTAGTAATTGAACCTTTTGAAAATGGGCTTTGAATTTTGTAGGATCCATTAACCCTATGTCTCGAAGGAAGAAGTACATCTTGTTATGCACATATTATGTAACTAAATGGGCGGAAGTTAAAGCTTTATATTCTACTAATGAACAATCTGTTGTAGAATTTCTCTTTGAATAAATATTTACTCGCTTCGGTGTACCTCAAGAAATAGTAATTTACCAAGGAACCCAATTCACCTCCAATTTGGTCAAAGCTCTTACTGAATAGTATAGAATCAAACACAAAAAATATTCACCTTATCACCCTCAAGAAAAGGGGCAGGTAGAATCAACTAACAAGGTTATAAAGTCTATTCTTACCAAGATTGTTCAGCTGCATCACAAATATTGGGTTGATAGGTTTCTTGAGGCCTTATGGGATTATAAGATATATTGGAGAAACACAATAGGCCATACACCTTATGATTTGGTATATGGGAAGCAAATGTTGCTTCCCATATAATTTCAAGTGAAAACCTTCAGGACTTCCATACAACTAGGGATGGATCTGGATGAGGCTGAAAGATAAAGGCTATTACAGTTGAATGAGCTTTATGAGATCAGATAATATGCCCTTCAAAGGACCAACCTTATATAAGAACAAAGGACTAATTGGCATGACAAGTACATCAAGAAGAAGCCTTTTCAGTCAGGTGATTGGGCCCTACTATATGATAGTAGATTCAAGAATTTTAAAGGTAAATTTTCTACTATATGGTTGGGACCCTATGAAGTTGATACATTTTATGAAAATGGTTCAGTTAAGATAAAGACTATTGATGAGAATCAGACTTCCTTTGTCATGAATGTACATCGATTGAAGGTTTATCATAAGCCTCTATCCAAAGAGGATTTTTTCAGACATGTTCTTCAGAATTCTGAAATGCAACTGGTAAGAAAGGGGGTTTTTCCTCCTGTTGATCCATGACAGTAAGTTTGATTGTGTGAATTAATTTTTCTATGTACATATTTGTAAATAGGTGTGTCATTAGATAGGAATTTTGGTGTTACTAACAAAAACAAAACATTGATTGTGTTCTCATGTAGATAAATGAACAAGGACATTTTCCAGGTGTAGGTATACCCCTTTATCCATTCCTGGTAGATCATTTGGATTTTTCTTTAAGTTTTTCAAACTCCTAAAAATTGAAAACTTTGGCGATCAGGAACAGGCCCGGGCTCGAGAAAAATCCATGAGATAGTAGATGGAGTTTTCTTTAATTTTTTCAGACTCCTAAAAATTGAAAATACCGATGAGCAGGAACTGGCCCGGGTTCGAGAAAAATCCATGATACAGTAGATGGAGTTTTCTTTAATTTTTTCAAACTCCTTAAAACTGAAAACGCCGGTGAGAATTAACTAATATGGGCTCGAGAAAAATCCATAGAAAAGTAGTAGTTAGGATTATTATTTTTATAACAAAAAGGAAGTGGAAATAGGAGCAATGATCATATTGGATCCAAAAGAGGAGGAATTTGAATCTCATCA
>SNQJ01S0010922.1:16192-34303 GCA_010110895.2 Picea sitchensis
GGGATTATAAGATATATTGGAGAAACACAATAGGCCATACACCTTATGATTTGGTATATGGGAAGCAAATGTTGCTTCCCATATAATTTCAAGTGAAAACCTTCAGGACTTCCATACAACTAGGGATGGATCTGGATGAGGCTAAAAGATAAAGGCTATTACAGTTGAATGAGCTTTATGAGATCAGATAATATGCCCTTCAAAGGACCAACCTTATATAAGAACAAAGGACTAAATGGCATGACAAGTACATCAAGAAGAAGCCTTTTTAGTCAGGTGATTGGGCCCTACTATATGATAGTAGATTCAAGAATTTTAAAGGTAAATTTTCTACTATATGGTTGGGACCCTATGAAGTTGATACATTTTATGAAAATGGTTCAGTTAAGATAAAGACTATTGATGAGAACCAGACTTCCTTTGTCATGAATGTACATCGATTGAAGGTTTATCATAAGCCTCTATCCAAAGAGGATTTTTTCAGACATGTTCTTTAGAATTCTGAAATGCAACTGGTAAGAAAGGGGGTTTTTCCTCCTGTTGATCCATGATAGTAAGTTTGATTGTGTGAATTAATTTGTCTATGTACATATTTGTAAATAGGTGTGTCATTAGATAGGAATTTTGGTGTTACTAACAAAAACAAAACATTGATTGTGTTCTCATGTAGATAAATGAACAAGGACATTTTCCAGGTGTAGGTATACCCCTTTATCCATCCCTGGTAGATCATTTGGATTTTTCTTTAAGTTTTTCAAACTCCTAAAAATTGAAAACTTTGGCGATCAGGAACAGGCCCGGGCTCGAGAAAAATCCATGCGACAGTAGATGGAGTTTTCTTTAAGTTTTTCAGACTCCTAAAAATTGAAAATACCGATGAGCAGGAACTGGCCCGGGTTCGAGAAAAATCCATGATACAGTAGATGGAGTTTTCTTTAAGTTTTTCAAACTCCTTAAAACTGAAAACACCGGTGAGAATTAACTAATATGGGCTCGAGAAAAATCCATAGAAAAGTAGTAGTTAGGATTATTATTTTTATAACAAAAAGGAAGTGGAAATAGGAGCAATGATCATATTGGATCCAAAAGAGGAGGAATTTGAATCTCATCATGTGGTCATCCAACTATAGAGTACCTTCATGTTACATATCTTGGAGCCCATTCATTGCATTATTTTTCCTTATTTTATGACACTTCCACTGCAAATTCAGAATTCTTGTATCAAGTGTTGGTATTTGTTTCACCTACATGGTCTTTCAATAGAATAGAATCACGGGTCCTCTTCTATAGCATTAGAAAACACCAAAAAATTCTACAAAGGGAAGCCTACAAAGTTCCATTCTAGAGAGAATTACCACCAAGTACCTTGTCCAATTCCCCTTGAGTATCGAAAGGCCCGTGCTATTCTAGTACTAGATAACATAACATCTCTATGTTCATCCAGTACTTCAAACAATGTTTGCCTATGTGTTCATACAGTACTGGTAAAAAATCTATGTTCATCCAGTACTTTGGGAGAATGTCTATTCTCATCTAGTACTAAGAAAAACTTTGCATTCATATGGTACTATGGGAGAAGGTTTGCGTTCATCTGGTACTGGGAAAAAAATTTGTGTTCATCCGGTACTGTAGGAGAATCTCTGTGCTCATTCGGTACTAAAGGAGAAGGCTTGTGTTATTCTGGTACTAGGCAAAACTCTACGTTCATCCTGTACTAAGGTGATCCAGTATTAGTAATGAGGTGCTGGTAGTCCTTATCCTATACTCAAAGTTTTTGCTGCTCGATTTAAATGCTTCAAGTAATAGGAGGTATAAACTCAACATTTTTTCGTTTTATTAATGAATTAGACTAATGATGCATTAAAAACATGGTTACTCTCAATTATGGCACACTCCCTACCATGAAATTCTACAATTCCTCATCTACATATTCTTGAAATCATTCCTATACACCCGAAATGTTGAGAGTACAAAGTAATTGTATCTCTAACAGGATCAATTTCATTCCTTTTGTTTATAGGGTGGAGAAACATCATAATCCCATGATCCAACATCGTGCCATACAAATGACTTAAGACACATATTTACGCATGTGAAACTATGATTCTGATGATGTCAGATGATTTCATACTTGTGAGTTCCGATCATAACGACCACATCTCTTATCATCATTGTCCAAAACTCTCATGAGAATGATCTGATGAAAACCTTCATACGAGTCTATAAGTTATTTATGAATTCAACCTATCTTACCTTGTCATCATTACCCTGGATGTGACTGTTGCAATCTGAATCTTAATATATAAACTCTCCTCTAGATGGATTTTCCATCTAGATGAGCGTTATTTACCGTTTTTACTATCACACCACCTACATTTACACTGTGATCATGTTCCTTCGTATCATTTTCATATCCTTTTCTGGTACTTGATAGAGGTCTGCACTGATCTGGTAGTCAACCCTCGATCCTATGTTTTGTTGCCCCATACTCCTTAAGAAATTTTTTAAGCTAGCATGGGGGTCGATAGGCATGATCTTGTATTCCAGTTATATAGGGAAACACCAGAATATCAATCTTGCAAGGAGAGACTGGAACAGGCCAGTTGGGTCCCATTTTTGGATAAATTTAAAGGCTATCACGACGTAGTCTCTCTTTATTTTGCACAAACATATGATGGAGAAAGTGTTCATTTTGGAGATATGAAATTAATGATTTTGGAGGAAACCATAGAAGAGGCCACATGCCTACCTTCCTCTGGATAAAAATACTTTAAGGGGGTGATCATTGACAGGAAGCTTTGTCAAAACATTCTCAGGCCAGAACATCAGGACCTCGATTGGACTAAGGGAATTCCTCAAATATGCATCAAAGAATAATATTCGACGATGCTTATTAGTTTGAAGATGTTTCTCACCTGCAAAGGGAGGTATGTAGTAACCTTCCTATACCATTTGAAACTTTTGTCACATTTTGAAGGAGGGCCACAAATTTATTTTCCCCATTTCCTCTGGATGAGTTTAAATAAAATGGTGAGAGGAGTTAAATCAACTTCAAATAAACTTGAAACCAACCTCCATCACCATGGCCTAGTGAAAAATATGGTTTTCCATGCCTTGAGAAAACAAGGCAGTAGTTGGAAACAACTACAACAAAAATTTTCTTAGGAGCGAATGTCCAAATCTATAGAAGAACAAGAAATAGAGGTACATAGTGAGGGGTCGAGTATAAAGACAAAGAAAAACAAGGGGAAGAAGTTAGGGGGTGAGGAAGCCATTGTTACACCTAGATCATCCCAACCTACTGATGAATTGGAGAAAGATAATTTTGCTGTGAAGGAACCCACTCCATCCAAAAAGAAGAAAGCCTCCCAATATCATAAAATAAATCCAACCTTGATTCCAAAAACTAAAAGACAGAAAAGGAAGGACTCTAGGCAAGGTGAAAAATTAGATAGTGCTAATGAAGAAACCATTGAGTTATCACCAGAACCAGCTAACAAGTTGGAAAAGAATCATGAGCTAAACATTCAAAGAAGGAAAAAGGATCAAAATAATGGTATTCTAGCAGAGTGAATCCTAGAGGATCCCACTACATCTAGAAGGATATCTCTGCCCAATATAAGGAACCTAGTCCAACCTCAAGTCCTAAATATCAACTGCCACAAAGTGAGAGTCGAAAGAGGAAGAAAATAAGTCAATGAGAAGTTTCAAATGATGTCCTTGAGGAAACTATGGGTTCCCTCAAGAATCGGTTAAGGATTTGGAAAAGACCCATGAAGCAACTATTGTGTTTCCTCAAGAACCGATTAGTGAGTTGGAGGAAACTCTTAAGATGACAAGTGGAAGTAATGGGAAGCTTAAAAAGAGGAAGGCTCAAAAGAAAAAAATCTCAGAGCCTACACCTCAATCATCCAGAGTTGAAATAGATAATGTTCATCAAGGGAAAACTCTAGAACCCACACTTCAATCCTCCATGTTGAAAATAAAAACAACATAAGAGAAACAAGGTTCCAGGCCTATAACTTCTATTAAGATGAATAAGAGAAAATTGTTTGAAGAGACTACCACCCCTGTCAACAAATATGATGAAGTCTCACTTCCTGTACGAATAACCACCAGGAGAATGGCCAAACAAATAACAGTTCCACATATGCCTTCTCTTCCAAAAGAGCCTATTGATATTCCAACTTATCCAGAGAAATAAAGTGTCTATGGAGCTAGGATTAGTGAGACCGATGGATTGGTGACAGAAACCTTGAGAGGTATAATAAAGGAGAAGGAATCCTGAGAGGAGGTGATTGAAAAAATAACCACATTTGATCCTAACAATTCTCTGAGAAAACAACAATTGAGAGTGAAGATTGGGAAGTTGACAAAACAAAATGAGAAGCTAAAACAAGAAGTTACAAAGTACCAAGTGTTGGATAGGCACATTAAGGTAGAGAATGAACAATTGAAAGAAGAAGAGGTCTCTGCTAAAATCAACAAAGTTTTACATTTGATTCAATACACTAGGTTGATTAAGAAGGAACTTAGGAGCGAAGCTTCTCATCTCAACATCATACATACAGATAAATGATGGGGAATGGTTCAATTTTGAAAAATTTTGAGTATCATTTTTGATACTGTTGCATGAGGACATGAAATGAGTTTAGCATGGGGGAAATGTTGAGTCTCCATTTTGACACTTATATTATCCTATATTATCCTCTATCTGAGTCTATTCTACCTATGATGTGTGTACATGATTGACCATTTCCTCCACAAACCTAATTTGTGACCTTGTCCATGTGCATAGAGAGGTAACCTATGTTAAATCATGATTTGTTTGATTTTCTTGATTAAATTGCATTAAATGGTTGATTATTTATGCTCATAATTACTTTGACTCTTAAGCATCTCCATTTGGTACTCCATTGATCTGGTAATCCACTGGATATGGTACATTGACTGATCTGGTACCAATATCCCTCATAATATGGTAATATTTAGTGATTCGGTACTACCAGTTCAACGCCTATTCTGGTACCAGCCCAATGCTTCTTCCGGTACTACTTGCTTAGCGCCCATTCTGGTACCAGCAAAATTTTTCTTCCGGTACCACCACCTCAGTGCCTCATCCGGTGCCACCAGCTCAACACCTCATCCGATACCAGCCTCATGCCTATTCTTGTACTACCTTTGTGTTGGTCTAGTGCCCATAGTCGTGACTGTGTCCATCCAGTACTAAACCCCTGTCTGCGGGATTTACATGTTGAACGAGTATGCTGGTGGTGATTCCAAGAAGTTATTTGGATAGAAGTATCTTGAGGTGGTTTTGGATATCACGATATACTTCATCACTCATGCACCTTTTATCATGAGGATGAAGTCCATCCCTAGAGATACGATATGATTGACCAATTGTAATATTTTGAAACCATTTGATAATTATCTTCAGATCTTGGTAATAACGGCTCACCTTGTTTAAAAGGGATGTTGTGTAGATGATATAAAGTAAGTAGAAATTAGAGAATGATACATATTGTCATGTTGAATGAAATGTTGAACTATTGATTCAATCGATCAATTGAAGTAATACAAATGATATTTTGTGCTACTCATGAGAATGAATAAAGTGTTTTAGCCTGCAATTTCTTTAGAGGTACCTTGTTGGTTCGGCAAGGACCCACCACCCCAACAAAGGTAAACCTCCCTGTACATGTCTTTTTGTGTGTTGTAAGTCAATTGTGTGAGTGTGAACACTTAATAGTTGTGTGTTGTTAATGATTTTAAATGCATTTTAAGTACAATACAAAATTAATTGATTTTGAATTAGTGTGAGTAAATGGTTAAACATTGAATAGAGTAGATAATTCCATTTTCATTCCTGTAGATTGATATTAAATCAATAAGAGTTTGATAGATGTGTGGGATTGTTAAGTAAAAAAATGTTATTGTTTTGAATTTATGACTGTGTTATTCTCAGTAGGTACATGAACCATAAGACTTAATCTCTCACCTTTAGGCACCATATAATGAAGTCTCTCAATTATATTGATTGTTTCCTGTATTAAAGAAGGTTTGATTGGAATTAACATAGTTATGATTGATTTCTTGCTAAGAGTGAATAAAATGGATTGTTGATTACTATTTCAATTGCTACAGAGAACAAGATATGAGTTCAACTCTTCATTTCATGAGCCTGTAATGAACAAACTTGTCATCTAATTAAGAACCTTTTCAATTGAGTGCTTGTTTGAGAGTTTTTTCATAAGTTTTATCCTCTGAGTTTGAATTTGTGTGAATCATTTAGATATTCTAAAACAGAGTGTTATGTTATTAATTATTTCATGATTGAGTTAGATAGAACAGACATAGATAGGTTACTTGTTTTCGACACATATAGTGTAACAACTCTTTTGATTACGAATCCTAGATTGAATTATAAATGAGTGCAAGATACTAAGAATATATATACACCAGCAACCCATGTTTCCCCTAGCTTGTAATTAATCATTAATCATAATCATCATGCTATGGCATGAGAACAATGTAAATGTATTATTTTTTAGATTGTCAATAACTGACTATGGGGGTGAGGCCTTGAAGTACTGTCCATGATATCACTAGAGGAAATAATGTGAAAGCTATAAGAGAGGGTTCATTATATCGAGTGACCCCAAATTTCCCAAGGAGGAATTAGTTAATGAAGAAAGGACTGGTGGTTGAACCATCAACCAACCCCATGAATGGAAGCATGGTCTAGCTGAAGAATTTCAACCCGAAGTACCACAGGGTCCCACAGACCCAGACTGACTTGATTTTTTTCTTTGACAGAAGGAACAGGATAGGAGGGATGTGCATGCAAGAAACGTAAGAGAATAAAGAGAAGAGTGGAGAATGAGAGAAGCCCTCTAGTTGAGAATGAGAAGAAAGCCAGGAGCTTTATGCTGAGGAAGCATCCGATAAACCTCATCTATTTTGTAATAGAGAGGAAAATATATGAGATTTTGCAAAGAACAGAACTCAGGCATAAGATGAAATAGAGAAAGAAACCCTGAGAAACTGCGAGAGTTCCGTGGTGATATCATGTCTTGGCACAGGGGTGGCTAGAGTGCTAAGAATGAATGCCTCTCAGCCTATGGTTGGGTGGAGAGGTGAACACCCACAATCATTCAGTTGGTGATAAAATGTAATAGATAAGTATTTTTATTCCTGGTATCCTAGAATTGAAATGCATGATTTGATTATTTGTAAATGTGATAGCATGTGCCTTGCATAAAATGGATGATAATGGTGTTTATCATCCTTCTGTAAAAAGTTATGTTTGATTGGTGCTATATTGTTTGGATGTTCGATCTTTGTGACTCTGGTGATCTATCTGACTGGATATTTTGAGATGGGTTTAACTGGAATGATTAAGCCCTGTCAGTCCCTCGAATTTCTCCTTTGAGAGAATACTGAGTTCAAACTCTATGAAAGGAGGGTGCATCCTTTAGAGCTTTCACATGTGTGACAAAGGGCTCGTGCCCATGACCTTGAAAAATTCTCGGGCAAGAGTCAAGCATGTAACCATGAGAATCTTTGGAGGTCCCATATGACCAAGGTCTAGGAACCCTTCATTAATTCCAAAAGGAGATCACTCTTTATGGCTTCAGAGCTTCGAGAGATCAAAGAACTGGGATGTCAAACTTCATAACTATCAAAAACACCTGAATTCTAGAGTCGCGAAAGGTTGTGAGTAATTTATCTCGAGATTTCGTTGGGGCCCCTTCTCAACCATATGATCATCTAGTGGAAGGTTTCATGTACGATACTTCATAAAAGTTCCACTTTGGGAGAATGGATATGCTATAGCATCAAACTCCCCGAGCGTTGAAGTTACAAAGTGAAGGAGAGCCATAGATTTGAGGGAAATCATTAGGAGCCCTGCCTTCCATCCGATCATTCAGGAGAAGGGACCCAGACATGGTACTTTGACGAATTTATTCTTCGGGAAAATGGAGTGGCAGTGAAGCCAAAACCACCAAGGGCCAGAGCTGTGAAGTGACCAGGACCATTGATCTAGGGATCCTTTAGGTTCTTTCCTAGCCATCGGATCTATGATGAAGTCCACCCAACATTTACCACTTTGGGAGGATAGGGGCATTGTAACGTCAAAATATCTGAAGGCCAAAACAACGAAGTGATGGGAACCATTGACTTGAGGGCATGTTGGATCCCTCTGTGATAGTTGGATCTACCCCATGGTCAATTCGACATTGAATACTTCAAGAGAAAGGAGAAGTATATAGCATGAAACCCTTGAACTTCAATGTTACGAAGTAGCAAAGACTGTTGATCCAAGGCGGTACGTGGGCCAACCTTGGTCGCGAGATCGAAGGGAATGAAGGATGGTTAGTCTGGAGTGATGTAGTGCAGTGACATAACCTACGGTAATGTGGACACAAGTTTGGCGTGCTACATGTCACTTGGATTTGTACGTATCACATACCCTATAGACCATTTGAAATGTGACATGTGTCACCCCTAACCCTTACACATGTCAATCCCTGGTGTGATCCTGCCTAGACAAAGTGGTTGGTAAAGTGACTGGAACTTCGAGAGTCCAGGACTTCAGACTTCGGAGGATTTGGTGTGTAGTATGAAGAGAGACCAAAAGGCCTGAAGGTCTAAACCACATGGCAAGCTCACGAGACTTCGGGAGATCTCGTGTGAATATGGTACAAAGGCGTTCAACATGGAAGCATCAAAGTGTGGAAGTGTCAAATTCCCTGCTAGACTATGTATTAGAAGAGGGTTAAGCCAATCATTGGATTGGTTGATGGATGGACCTTCCCTGTAGGAGGTAGGAACCTAGATATGGTACGAATGATATGAAGCCATTTGGGGACATGTATCAGAATATCTGACACTCTAGAAGGATTTCACTCCGGAGGTTTTTGTGTGTGAAGACTCAGGAACTGCCAAAGCCTAGAGTCCTAAAGTGAATCATAGCCATCAATTATTTGAGTACATGTGGCATCGGATTGTGAACTTTAGAGATTTGTCACTCCATAGGTTTTGTGGAGAAGTGGTTCAAAACTCACTGAAGCACCTGAGCCTAAAGTTTTGGTGGGTCGTTGATCTGGAAAGGGAGAAGGAACTGTCAATCCCTCTCACGTCATTTCATAACTTCGCCACTTCAAAGTTCGGGAGAATTGGCGAGTGGTGAAGTGAAAATGCCTGAAGCCAGAAGTTATGAAGTGCCCTTTGATTAGGCATCGGGTCACAGCCCGAGGTAATATGAAGGAAGGGGCCTAGCATGGAAAGCTAATGTTTGTTGTTCTAATTCTTCAAAGGGGTCAGGAAAGAGCCCATGGTTTGGAAGAACATGCAMCTTGGAGAAGGGGGAACTTTGAAGATTGATTTGGGTTCCAACAGGTACCTAAAGAGTCGATTCGAATCAAGTGATTAAACAATCCTAGAATAGGAGGTCACGTAGTCCTAGGAGGAAGAGGRAATCCACATTTGGAGAGTTCTAGACAAGGACGTGATAAAAATCCCAGAATTAGGATTTGAGAGAGTTAAGGAAAATGAAATTATGATGCCCCACCTMTTAAAAGAGCATTTAGGGGTCATGTGCATTACAATAAGTCTCTTGACCTTCATGAGATGGCCATCCTGAGAGTTATGAGAAGTTGACATTGAAAATCAATAAATTTTTGTGCCTAATGATCAAGATCCTCCATTATTTCCATGATGACATATCGAAGACCTCATATTAGTGAGTCATATACTCCTATTATACTCCTTCCTGAGTTTTGAAGATCTTGAAGATATTGCTTGAGTTACTTAAGCTATCATCTCTAGATATAGGCATTGATGCCTTCTGAAGACTCATATCACATTGTATTTGTATATCTTCTGATGATTTTGAGATGTAGATCCATTGTGTATTATTCACGAATACAATCTATATTGGCATGCACATTGTTCATGTAGCCATCATTGCTATATATGACATGGATCGACAGTGTACTTGATTTCTAATCATGCTTAGTTTGTCCTCAACATGGGTATTCTCACCTTAGTGATTATTATTATATTGCAGATGATGCACTCATGGATACTCTCTTGGGATTACTCAACTCCAATTCCTTCCCACTTTATAAAATATGTTGTAATGTATTTCAACCACCAGTTTCTCTTCTGACTTCACACATTACGGGTCATATGTTATAATTCAAAATGTCGCTATTATGCATTTATGATGTTGGCCTACTCAGTCACACATCTACCAACTGCCAACCCTTTTTTCTGGATTTCCTCTAAATAAACACCTTTTTGTATTGTGTTGGTTGGATGTATCTCTTTCTCTTCTTCTTGGGTTGACATAGGTTCATATCTGAAGAGGTTTCCAACAAAGCCCTCTAAAAATAATGTCCTTCTTGGTAAACCAAAAGGAAACATTGCGCGCAGAGTGCACAACGCATTCTCACCCGAGATATCTCTATGGGTGAGTTCAATAACCATGTGTTTGCAGTCTAGGAATGAGTGGGGATTTGGGAGGGTATTTTGTCTTTATGTATGACTTAAACTTGTTCTTGATTAAAGTCTTTCTAAGATTCATTCGTCTTTTACCCATATGCATTCATGATAATACATATATTTATTCATTCATTCATAAACTAATCATTGACAAAAAGTAAACATTCAAGAACCATCACACAGAACACACATTTTACCATGGTTCACCCTTGTCTGGGCTACACCCACAAATATTTGTCTTGTTTTCTCTTTTATTTAGTCTGCTACAAAATATGGCATTGTGCACATTACATCTTCAATCATACAATCATGATGAGGTTAAGGAACCTCTGTGAGGTGGACTAGATCACACCAGGATCCTCATCCTATGAACTGACCCTCAAAATCTACCTTACTCGACTCTTCTACAACCTCAACAACTTTCAACAACAATTATCAACAATCTTTAACCACTTAACCAATAATAATCAAACCCCTAACCTAGACCTCCTAGGTTATTATTTATTCTATTTTACAGGCTTATAACCATTACAATACTTAAAAACCCTAATTCTAACATACCCCGGCTTGCAAATCCAAGGCATACCATAGAGGAGATTTCATATGAAAAAACTATCATACTTATTACATTAAAATTAAGATCTACTTTATGTTAACATACACATAATTATATGGAAGCATACAGTAAATAAACACAAATGTAACATACAAAATGTAATTAAGCATGTTTAAAAAGTACTTATTTATTTAAGAAGGCCACCAACTGTGTGTAGACCTTCCACAAACCTCCTAGCCTTAGACCACATTGCTCCAATCTATCAGCAGTGGGCCACCCTTGAGCTGGGACTAAACTCCACCTAGGGTAAATGAAATCCTAGGCTAGGTTGAGGTTACAAAATATCTAGGAAGAATTATTTCCCCATGATTCCACTCATGTCCACAACTTCTAGTCCCTCATTCCCCACATGCCTCTCCCACCCGATGGAGTGTGCCCATTCTCTTCTCAACAATCCTTTGGTTGCCCCACTCCCCTTCCAGGGATTTAGCAAAAGGCTGGACAGGAAGTCTCAGAGCACTACAACCTCCATGAGGCTCCCTCTGGGGAAACTCCCTTCCCCTACAACCTCTCTCACCTGTAGAGATTTTCTCACAGGCATGATAAATTTCCTCTTCAGTCCAGCTCCTAGACCAATCCAGTCTGGGTAGTCACAATAGAAAATTGGGTATGGCTCTAGTAAGGACTATAAACCATACTAGTCTAGATAAAAACGTGGGCAACAACATAAAATGGATAAGGTGAAATTTGGCTCAAGCAAAATACAGACATGTTATGATTCATAGGAAAAGTATGGGTTATCTTCACAAGGTTGTAGGTCACAAATATTGTAGAGGTAAAACAATGGAGGAAGTGGATGTTGTGTGAATGATCAGTCTGAGTGTGTGAGTGCATGAATCAGGAGCGTGGAAAGAATGTTTGAGTGAACCCCTAGGACATTTTATTTCCCACATAAAACTACATGTGGTTGGATTGACACATGACTCTCTTGGGAGCTCATTCCTCTCTACTTGGAGTTCGTTCCTCTCCCCAAAGGAAATTAGGATAACATGGTTATTTCCCAAACCTTAGTCTTTAGGAAAATATATTATAATATTCTCTTGGGGTTAATATTGTCAAGCTTATCCATTTTTCCTAGCCTTTTATCCCCTTCCATTTTCCTTCCCATTGGATATTAGTCCCCAATAATGATTTCTTCATGGTCGATCTACATGTAGTGATGTAATTATATTAATGATGTGTGTATTTACGTATGCTAAAAATCGGGCTTTCTGTCCTTCAACATCTAGGCCCTCTAGCCTAATAAACACATAAGCCTCCCAGATTATAAAAAAATTTCTCACCAGCCTATAAATATAATTAAAATTCATCAGGGGCTTATCCTTGGGGTATTACAATCCCCTCCCCTTATTTACGCATTGTCCTCAGTGAATCATATTTACATATTGCAGTAATATTTTCAAAAGTTTTCAAAAAGATGTGGGTATTTTTCCCGCATGGCCTCTTCGTGATCCCAAGTGGAATCCTTGGGATTGTACCAAATCCATTGGACCTTTACAACCTCGATGGATTTATTTTGGAGATTCTTGATTTTCTGGTCCAGAATGTGTACCTGATGCACTTGAAAATATCCTTCTTGCTCCACATGAATCACATTCCAATCCATAACATGATTAGCATCATGTATATATTTATTAAGAGATGATACATGGAATACATTATGAATGGTCATAGATGTAAGTAATGAAAACAGATAATATCCAGGCCCAATCCTTTCTAGGATTTCAAATGGCCCACAGTAACGAACTACCAATTTGGAACAGTTTCCCAACATCGAGGAACTTTTATTGGCCTTCACTTTCAGAAACACATGATCTCCAATACATAATTCTATGTGAATTCTTCATTATTAGCGTAGATTTTCTTCCTGTCTTGAGAAGTATGTAAATTCTTATTAATCTTTGAAATCTTCTCTTCCATTTCTATGAGAAACTCAGGACCAACTACTGCTCTATCAGTTGGGTTGTCCCAACTTATTGGTGTGTTCCACTTTCTGCCATAAAGTGTCTCAAATGGGCTCATCTTCAGAGATGCATGGTGCCCATTATTGTAAGAAAATTATACCAAGTGTAGATAGTCCTCCCACTTTTATGGTTTTTCCATCACATACATTCTTAGCATATCCTCTATCACTTGGTTCACCCTTTCTGTTTTCCCATCAGGCTCAGGATGATAAGTTGTGCTGAAGTTCAGATTTGTTCTTAACCCTTTGAATAATCCCCTCAAGAACTTTGAGGTAAATTTTGGGTCTCTATCAGACACAATTGTCTTGGGTATTCCATGAAAGTGTGCTAATTCCCTAATATAAATATCAACAACATTGGTTTCCTTATGAGTAATCTTCATTGGAATGAAATGGGCAGCTTTAGTAAGCTTGTCCACCACCACCATGATAGAATCGTGCTAATTTCTTGTTCTGGTAAATTTAGTGATGAAATCCATTGACACCGCTTCCCACTTCCACTCAGGAATGGGAAATGGTTGTAGCAACCTAGCTAGGTGCCTATGCTCAACCTTGACCTTTTGACACTCCAAACATTTAGCAATGTACTTAACGATTTCTTTCTTCATGCATGGCCAATAGTATTGGATTTTGATTGTTGCAATTGTTTTTTTATATCCAAGGTGTCCAATATAAGGTGTGTTATGCATCTCTTTCAAGATCATACTCCTCAATTCATGAGAATTGGGTACATAAATTATGTTCTTGTATAGGAGAATTTCATCATTTCCCAATTTAAAATCTTCAACCTTCTGTTTCATTTTACCTTTGCTGTAATTTTGTTATCATCTCCATGTATTGCAAATATGCTTTTGCAGCCTAAAAACATATTCCTTTAATATAATTTGGATACATGCTAATCGTTGTAGAATTTATTTCATGAACTCTCCTTCTAAGTGCATCAACCACATTGTTCTCTTTTCCTTTGATGTGCTTGATATCAAAGTCATACTCACATAAGAATTCTAACCATATACTCTACCTAGCATTTAAATTTGGCTAATCAAACAAATATTCCAGACCATTATGTTATGTCCTCATCTCAAATATTTTTCCCATGATATAGTTCCTCCACTTCTTCAAGGCATGTACTATGGCTGCCAACTCCAGATCATGAGTGGCGTAGATCCTTTCATGATCTTTCAATTTTCTGGATTCAAAACATACCACAAATCCATTATGACTAAGGACTCCACCAAATCCTTCTTTGTATGCATCTGTGAAAACCACTAAATATTCATTCAGATCTACAATTCTCATAATTGGTTCACTAGTTAACAACTTCTTCAATTGTTGGAATCTTTTTCACACTTTGTTGTCCAAAGAAACTTCACCCCCTTCCTTTTCAAGGAAGTAATCGGGTGAGCAATCCTTGAAAACCTGGCAATGAATCTTCTGTAGTAGCTAGCTAGACTCATGAAGGATCTGAATTTGGTCACATTCTTAGGTTCTATCTACCCATTTATAGATTCAATATTTTTGGGGTCCACTGCTATCCCTTCTTCAGATATGATATGCCCCAAATAGTGATTTTGGTTCTGATAAAATAAGAATTGGCTCAATTTGGCATACAAATGGTTCTCTCTTAACACTTGTAACACCATCCTAGAGTGATTCTCATGCTCTTATTTCAACTTGTAATATACAAGGATTTAATCCAAAAAGACAATGAAATTTTTTTCTAGGTATTCCTCGAAAACACCATTCATTAAGAACATGAAAACAATTGACATATTTGATAGCCCAAATGGCACCATTCTGAATTTGTAATCACTATACCTTGTCCTAAATGTATTCTTGCTGATGTCTTCATATATGATTCTTACTTGATGGTAACCATATCTAATATCAATCTTCGAAAATATTTTTGCCTCCCTCATTTGATTGAAGAGGTCATCTATCCTTGGCAATGGATATTTGTTCTTTACAATTACTTTTCTTAACTGTCTGAAATCAATACACAACCTCAATGTCACATCCTTCTTCTTCATGAATAAAAATGGGGCACCCTAAGGTGGCATGCTTGGGAATATATACCCCTTCCTCAGAATTTCTTCAAGCTATGTTTGCAGTTCCTTCAGCTCTGGAGTACTCTTCTGGTAGGGAGTCTTTGATACTAGAGTTGATCCAGGAATTAAGTTTATAGAAAAGTCAACATATATTTTAGGAGGTAATCCCAGTATTTCCTTGAACACATCCTCAAAATATTTCAGGACCACATGATCCTCAATATTTGGTACCTTATCCTTAGGTGCTTCCTCCATATGATCCGTGAATATTTGGAATCCCTTCCTGTAACACTTATTCAATTGCATTGTTGAGATCTCTCAGATAGTAATTTCCCTAGGAATTCCTTGGATTGTTATTGGGTTCCCATCCTCATTCAAGAAATTAAATTCCTTGTTATGAAATTCTAATATGACATGGTGTTGGTCGAACCAATCCATACCAATTAGACAGTCATATGAACCCAATGGAAGGATTTTCAAATCTGCCTTGGTACCCATCCCATTCATGTCCACTAGACATGATTTAATCAGTTCAACAACTTTTCTCTTGGATCCTGTAGCCAATTGCACCAGCCAAGATTTCCCATGCTTGCTTCTTGGAAATTGCAATCTTTCCACTACCTTAGGATCTATGTAACTATGACTATCTCCTGAATCTATTAAAATAGTAAAGGCATGGTTATTGATCATACTTTCTACTTCAATCATGTGTGATTGAAACTCTGCTTTCTTTTTTTCCATGGATACATAGATCCTTGGAACACTTCTGCCCATGTCCTCCACTCTTTATTCTTGTTGTACATTGTGGACGGATCTCACTTTGTCACTTCTATGTGGACAATATCTATACATATGATCTCCTTTACAACCCCAACACTGAATGGGTGTATTCCTTGTCCTTTTCCCACCTGTCTCATTCACTCTAGGATCTCTATGGGTTTATTTTCCATGAGAAATATTTCTAAAGAAGGGTGGCTTGTTCCCCTTCTTCCTCTACTCCATCTTGAATTTATTATTGTCTTCCCAAGATCTTTGGAAAGTAGGATTTCCCTTATGTTGATCATATAAGAACTTTACTCTTCTTATGGTTTCCCCCAAATTATTGTGATCATCATATTGAATTTTATCGTTGATTGTTGGCACCAGTCTAAAGTGGAAAGAAGGAGTATCGTGAGAAAAAAAGCGTGCAGAAATGGAAGTAACAGCTGGAAGGTAACACAACACATGTGCATGCAAGAAAGCGTGCACAAGGAAAATGACAGCTAGAGGAATAAAAACACGCGTGCATGGGAGGAAGAACTAACGTTCATAGGGTTAGGGTTTTGGTAATAAATTGTAAATGGATAAAGAGATCGATATATATAAATAGAGATAGACAGGTATCATAGGGAGGTTGATTCACTTTTGTATTAGTTCAGTTTTTGTAATGATATATCGTAGCTAGATACGAGTTGATGCGTTATGTAATACGGTCATGGAACAAGTTTGTGAGATGTTGAGCTAGAAAATAGGAGAGGAGGAAGATTTGAGGATTAGATCGTAGGCTGTGGATCCTGGTGCGATCTAGTTCGTCTCATACAGATCTTACCCATCAGAGGGAATTGTAAGCGTGCAGTGCTGGAGATGTAAAACTATCATAATAAAAGAGCCAAGAGACAAATCTTTGTGGACGTAGCCCAGGAGGGGGTGAACCACACTAATATCTTTGTAATTTGATGAATGCATGCATCCCTTTTCTTTCTTTCAACAGTTCATTGTTATGCTTAATAAGTGAGTTAATATATTTTTATGGATTACGATTATGATGTTCGGGAATTAAACTGTGAAATGGAAACATGCACCCATGAGAAATAGGTAGATTACATTCCCAATTCATAGAATATGGCTCTGGTCAATAAACCCCTATCTCATACTCAATCCTAGGCTGTAAACACCTAAGTCTTATAGATACCCATTTAAATCTATCTCGGGTGAGACTGTACAGTACATTTTGTGTACTGTGTTGCCTTCTGGTTTACCAGGAGGGTTGATAGTTTTAGAGGCTTTGTTGGAAACCCAAAAGACATGAACCCTGGGTCAATAACTCAGACAGTAAAAGAGAGAAATTAAGACTAACAAATGGTTATGTTTCCATGTTAGAAGGAACAAGAGAGGACTGAGTAGATGAGATAGATTGCACGAGAAAAGAACGAGGGAAGCAAGAAGACCAATGATCCATTAGAAGGGAATGTTGAGACCATTGAACCCCACTAAATAAGAAATCAAAGGTTGGTTGAGAACCAAAGAGATAGAGTTTTCCTATAAAGACAATAGAAACCCTAGACTCACACCTCACAAATACCTAGATAAATACATATTTCTTGATTTACATGAAGTCTTTTTCTGTGATTTTCCGCATCTACTAGAGGAGTGGATACTAAGGTTGAAGGACAACCACATGACGAACCAGGTTCGATAGCTAGAGTGGACCCCAGTACATATTGAGCATTTATAGTAGGTAAACAATAAATTCACTCGCGTAGTAGACTTTTGGCTTGACAGTATTGTGGCAGGCTTAATCACCGAACATGCAGTCAACACAACGAAGTCATATAGTGCAACAGAGAAAGAATTTATACATGGAACTCGAGGAAGGTACATTCAATCCTTGTATACTTCTATTAAGATTCTTCTATATAACAAAGGTGTAATGACAATGGAATCATACAGCTAAACTTCCCTGCATGCATGGGGGAAGGGGGGAAGCACTAACAAAGAGAGGATAAATGGAAGGAGGTTAGAATAAAGGCAAGAATGTTAAGGTCCTAACCCACACATAGGTAGATCAAAGTATTCGGATGTAATAAAGGTCAATATTAATAAGACCTTTCAATAAAATAGAATAAGACGGATGTAAGAAGACCTAATAGAAGCTTCCGCTTGTAGAAGGATCTTCCTCTAGATGCTTCTTTTTAGTATAAATAGGAGTCGAG
>SNQJ01S0010922.1:34313-46665 GCA_010110895.2 Picea sitchensis
CCTATCACTTTTATAGACTGAAGGGTTTGAGTCTAGATACAGATACCTTAATTCTATTGTAATAGAATTTCATATATATAATACAGATCACAATTTTCTTTCATTATTGATGTCAGATTGCGATTACCTTTCTCTTTTTGTACTTTGATTCAAGTTTTTTTTAACTGCTAATGATTGTTATCTCATTTTGTCAGTTCATAAGCTTGATTTAATAGTAATATACACTATATTATTTGACCCATCAAATGTGTGTTCTAGTTAATGAGCATAGATTTCTTCATCCAACAGTTTTGCTACCTATCTAATCATTAATTCTTGAAAGAATTATCTCATTTGGTTATATACATTCAATTTTCTTGATACAATCCATTAAGGTTGAGTTATCCCATGATCCACACATACATAAACACAAAAACATTTTTACTTTAAGTTACCAAGCATCTTTGACTTACAACCTCAAAGAGTTTCTTGGAGAGATAACAAATTGGCATCATTGTTGTGGAAAGGATATTGAAACTCAGCTTCCTTGGGAGACGACATAGATCCATATTTGATGATAGACAAATCCTAGACATTTTCTTGGTTGTAATTATCTATCTGGTGAATCCATGAAGGAAGGATTCAATGGCGACTCCATTGTTCAAAAATTTGTTGGTGACTTCACTGGTATGAAATGAGAAAGACGTATGCATTTTGCAATTTCTCAAGTATTTCTGGTTACCCTCATCTAGTACCTAGTAGATATGAATGGGAACATAGTATTCCCATATTTTGAGGAGAAGAGTGGGAATTTCCAGCTGAACACTTGCTAGATTTTCATGATTTTATTCATCGGCTTGGAATTGTACATGAGGACGTTCAAATTAAGATTTTTAGGTATTCATTAGAGGGGATTGCCCTTGATTGGTGCAGATCTCTTCCAGATTCAAGAATTCACTCATTGGAAAGTTTTCATTATTCTTTCCATTTGTTTTGTAAAGATGAATTTCCAACTAAAAGTCTCTTTGAAGATTGTTGTGATGAATTCGAGAAGAAAGTTCAACAGGAAGTAGTCTTTTCTTTTGTTTGTCAAGATGAAAATTATGTTGTTAAGGAATATCTTCATGATGAAAATAAGAATTGCATAGTTGAAAATGCATCAGATCTTATATCTGTTGCACCTACTGCCTTTGATTTACATGAAGAAACAGTTAGAGAAGAAGTTTTTTCTACACTTTTTCAAAAGATTGCTTACGATATGTTTTCACCTGTGATTAGAGAGAAGGATCTGAAGACTACATGTATTTCTTTGCAAGATTCAAGAGATTTATATTCACCTATTTTTGATAGGTATACAGATGGAGTAGATCATATCCTTACATCAAATGATGTTGATTTAAGAAGCAACCAACCAATATATGACAACTACGAATATGATTTTGATGAGCCTTTTTCCTTGCCCATCAAGGAACAACATCATATTGAAATCAACCATTCTATGTTTGCAAAAGACATTAAATATGATGAGTTTAATCTGTCTGAAGATTTAAGATATTCTCTTTTGTTTGAAACATCTCATGAACAAAATAATGATATCATTTATGAATAAGATATCAAACAAGAAGGGATTAACGGTCAAATCAACTCACTGCTATTTTCAGAATTGCAGAAACTTGTTTATGAGAAGATCAATATATCATAAGGAGGAGAAAGGCTTGAGAAACAAGCAGAGTTAGCTTCCTTCTATGACTTGGTAGCCATTTATATGGAGTTATGTTCTTCATAAGTCTTCAGTTGTGCAATCTTTGGAATCAAATCAAATGATGATTGTAAGTATGCTCTGGAAGTTGAAATTTTGTTGCATGACATTAAGTGTTCTTTGAAATTTATCTATATGCAAAGAGATTTTGTAAATAGTTTGACGTTATCATGGATTCATTGGAAGTATTATGTTACATGATGAGCATGTTTTTACTGGTTAAGAGTAGGAGTAGGCAGTTGAATAAGCTCTTCATATGAGCAGATAGATTTCTTTCAGTTTTTTTAAATAAGCAAAGCTTCCTGGGGACTTTCACGTTATGCTTCCCTTTCTCGGGACAATGGCCTTATGCCCATTATGGATTCAGAGATTCTACTGGATGGAGACAATTTCATTGATAAAAGCCTTGAAGTGGCAGAGAAATTTTGAACTGAGGTTTTCTTCTACTTGACAAAGAGCAATGTGTTGTTCGAGGGAATTTTGTTAAAACCTAGTATGTTGACTCCTGATGTTGAGAACAAGGAGAAAGAAATCCCATAACAGGTTGCAGATCACACTCTTGAAATTCTTAAGAGGATGGTGCCATGAGCATGGAAGTCCAATGGCATCTATAGGATCTTTTTCTTAACGGCGGAATAATGATTTTTTTGGGGTTTTGATCAAATTTTTCAAACAAAAATAATGATCATTTTACACAGACATGAAGAACTTGAAGGTAGATTCCGGACTCTGTAGAAGCAAAGTGTTGAATTAACTCAAACACTGAGCATATTTTCCAGGTATCATTGCCAGCAAGAAGAGAAAGGGGAATGAGAAGTTCAATCAAAGAATCTACAAAAGAGTATTTCTCTTATCAGACAAACATAGACTTATTTTCATTTGTTAGCTAGGATAAAATACTTATTCAAGCTGCTAGTAAGGGATTGAATCTAGGATTGATTGTTCTTTTAGTTGTAGTTGGAGTGTTAACACATAGAACATATAATCAACTCAATGAAAAAGGGCATTTTGTTACTACATATAAATGTGTTGATTGAATTAAAGGTCCGATGATGTATGAAATTCCTAATATGAAAACATATAAGCCTGATGTTGTCCAACAATGGTGAGGCAGAAAGAAATGCATTTCTGTAATTTTGAAAGCCTGCCTTTTCGGTTGCTATTTCAATTTGCAAAGTTGTCCTTAGCCACTAAAAGAAGAGATTTTGGTGGCTTACAGGTTAGAATTTTGGCTCTCTTTAGCCATAGAAAGCGCATAGAAGGGAAAAAAGCCACTCTTTTTGCACAGATCTAAGTGTTGTTCCAGTTGGCACGAGAAAGGTTCCTAAGTGATGATCATAATTTAGAGCATCATTTTTATTGTTCTGTTTCAGTTTTGGAGGTATCAGCAGCGTGAGGAAGATAAAACTTCTTATCTATTTTTGGCAAAAGATGACTGGTTTTCCAGGGTGGCATTTTTGACCTCATCCATCAACATCTGAAGATCACTACAGCTGTCGAACACTATGAATATTTTCAAGATTAGGGTTTGACCCCTTAAATAGGATCTTTTCCTATTTTTGTGAATCTAGTTTTGAATTTCTACTTTAAGTAAATTTGATCCAGTTTTCCAGGATCTAGATATCTTTTGTAAAGGCTACAAATGGGCTACATGAAAACTATAGGTTTGCAGGGGATCAGTTCTAAAGGCCAAATGACTCCTTATCCCAATGGTAAAAGATACAGGCAAGTTACAGGTTTGTAGAAGATCAGTTGCACAGGCCAAATGACTCCATAGACCAATAGGAAAGGCATTGGAGCTGAGGTTATTGAAAGCTTGCAGGGAGGATTTCATCCCCAGAAGGAGCCATATGTTATCTCCTCAAATAACACAGTGATTTTTTTTTATTTTAGGTGATATGATGTCATTGAAAAATACATCTCTAAATTTTTAAGGTTCATTTTTTAGAGCTTTAAGTATGTAATAAAGTTTGAAAAACATTTGATTTGGTTTTTCCTTCAAAAAAGTCAAAAATCAAGTTTTGGTGGCTAAGCGCCTTTCCAAAATGGCTTATAATCCACCGAAATCCTTAGCTTTCAGTGCCTTAAATGCGAAATTCGGGGCTCTCTTAGCCACTGAAAGTGCAGAAAAGTTTGTTTTTACTGTGCTGAGACATCATTTTAAAATGATGATTCTGAGCGACCGGAGAATATTTTTGAGAAATGGGCGGGACGTTTTGTTGATAACATGTCAAAGAAAGATAAACTCTCTCGTTTTTCCTACAGGTGTCATATATTGGGATAATGGAATTCATCTTTGAGCCATAATTTTTGGATCTCAGAATTTCCCTGTTTGACACATGTTTTTGCAATGCAGATCTCGGGAAAATGAAAATGAATCTCAAATAACTGAGAGAGGTTTTCTCTCACAATAAAAAAATATACAAAATACTCTTCCATTTTTTACACATCTTTTTTTTTTTAGATATATGGGTCAATATTTGAGCAGCATATTTCCATAAATGTATGTCTTTTCCAGCCACCTCACAAATTTGAATTTGAGATAGGAGAAGAGGTTATCAGATCTATCTTTTGAGGATCTGAAACTTCTTGTAAAGGTGATAAATCCTATCAATTTTATAGACTAAAGGGTTCGATTATGGATATAGATACCTTAATGATATTGTAATAGATTTTCAGATATATAATACAGATCATAGTTTTCTTTCATTATTGATGTCAGATTGCCATTACCTTTCTCTTTCTGTACTTTGATTCAAGTTTGTTTTAACTTCTAATGACTGTTATCTCATTTTTTCAGTTCATAAGCTTGATTTAATAGTAATCTACACTATCTTATTTGACCCATCACATGTGTGTTCTGGCTAATGAGCATAGATTTCTTCATCCAACAATTTTTCTACCTATCTGATCATTAATTCTTGAAATCATTATCTCATTTGGTTATATACATTCGACTGTCTTGATAAAATCCATTAAGGTTGAGTTATCCCATTGATCCACACATACATATACACAAAAATAGTTTTACTTTAAGTTACCAAGCATCTTTGACTTACAACCTCAAAGAGTTTCTTGGAGAGATAACAGGATCGATTAGAGGTTCAAGTGACTAAAAGGAAAACTAAAATACCTTATGACTGAGATGCACAATCGACACCTACTTGTCAACTCACTACTCCCACACTTAAAATATACTCTACGACAACAACAATTTCAAATATAGGCAGAGGATCTGTAGGAAACCTTGCAACTGGAAGAGAACTGGTACCAACAGATAGACCCAGCTATTGAGGAATTGAAGGAGGATTTGAAGAATATAACATTTCAGCGAACCAGAATAAGAACAAGGACAAACAAGAAATCATTTGGTGCACCGCATGCAGGATGGAAGGACACCAAAAGAATGAATGGACAACATTCATGCAGTATATGGAAACAGGTATGCCAAATCCTCTACCACGAGGAGGATTATGGTGCAAAATATGCAATAAACTGGGCCATGACCCTTATCACTCCACAATGATGCAGAAATACCAGACAGTTTCGAAGAATTCATATTTCACCTTTTGAAAGTCAGTAGGCCACAATGACAAAGATTGCAGAACTATCGAGTTGATGTGGGAAATAACATCAGATGCATACAGGGTACAAGCCAAAATGATGACTGGGAAAGAAGCGCCACATTTCAACCAAACCCCAGCTCCATACAACACTAGGTAGTAATAATATAATACTGCACAACAACCATACAACAATGTGCAACCGCAGTATAACCTGGCACAACCCTAGTACAATACCGCGCAGTATAATCAAGCACCATAGTATAACAAATTGAGAGGTGACCGAGCAGGCTACCTAGGAGGAGGACGAGCCAGAGGAGGTTTCAGATGTGGTAGAGGACCCATAACATGTCACAATTGTCAGCAACCGAGACATTACACACGAGAATGTCCACTTCCACCAGCAACTTGTATGTATTTCCATGCATCGGACCACGATACAGAGGAATGTATGACACTACTAGTAAAGATCCAGGAAAATAGGAATAAGAACAATCAGAATGTCCAGTGGATTTCAGCCGAAGCTAGGGATGACGGACGAAACAAAAATATAGTCACTCATGGAGGAACAAAAACAGGAAATGACATAGTTCAACATGAACCAACACAAAACTAATGGGTAAAGAAGAACACCAAACCAAGAAAGCAGTTCGATGCACCAAAATAAAAGGAGACTTTTAAGGAAGCCAAACAATAATTTCAGAAGGAGGACATAACGTCGACTTCAACTGCGCAACCATTCAAGGAAGCCCCAGAATATGAGATGCCGCCATCATTGGATCATACCAACGGAATGCAGTCCAAGGGACAAGTAAGTACAATCAAATGATTTTTGCAATCATGCGTAAAAGTATTAAGTGATCCTTCATCTGTGAAAATATTGCAAAACATACTAGATAAATGTAGCAATGATACGGAAGAAAAAATAGAACCAAAAACTTTCAATCACCTACAAAACAGAAGGAGAACAAGTAGGGAATTTAGACTAAATGCTAACATTGCATATTTCAATATGGGAGACATTATACTAGACCTAGGATCTGAAGTGAATGTGATACCCAAGAAGACATGGAAATGTATGCGAGAGCCAACACTGGGATGCTCAAATGTCCAATTAAAACTAGCAAACCAGCATAGAGTCCTACCAATAGGTAGACTGAAAGGAGTGACAGTATATCTTGATGGAGTGTGCACTAAAGAAGACTTTGAAGTCATTGAAATAGTCGATGGCACAACACCTTACCTGGAACTGGTATGGATTGGGTGTTTGACAACTAGACTATAATCAATTTGAAAACAAGGAAAATGAAATTTGAATCCAGAGAATACAGTGTCATAGAACCACTAGATCCATCAGAAGGGGAGAGGTTTGTAGAACCCACTTTCTAGGACTTAGAGGAGATCAACCAGTTGCACAGAACAATTGCGCATGATGAGGATTATGTAAACCCAACTGTAGACATATTAATCAGTTGGTGGAGAATTACTTCATGCACAATAGACTCAGACACTGGGTTAGAAAACTAGTTGTAGAGACTACACAAAGTATCCACGTGAATATGTGCAAGAATAGACCACGTAGTAAGATGGGTAGGCACAAAAATCAAAGAACCACCGAGTTTCCATGGACTAAATGATTTGGAAATATTCTTGACACAATATTAGGATGAAGTATTAGAAAAAAAAAATGATTGTTAGCACTTGACTTAGCACTCAAGGCCACACCCACAAGATGGTGGGGCGCACATAAAGAGACCATTACAGACTGGTATCAATGTAAGTGACTACTGCGCATAAGGTTCGACACAGAACATGAATACAACAAACAACAACAATGCCAAGGATAAGAGGCACCAGTGGAACACTTGGTGAAGTGAAAAATGCTATGGAAAATGACACCACCAGAGGAATAGCCTCATCACTTCATACATACTTTAGAGGGCATACCAGCAAACTGGTACACAGACTAGGAATTGCGCAAAGGAACTATAACATGGAGGACTTTGCAACAGAACTTCACAATCACTTTCTCATTCGAGAATGAGAACCCCAACATAGACACAACACTCAAACGAATCAGATGAGTAATATTCATCAAAGAACCATAAATATAATTTATCACAAAAGAGAAACAACTGAATAAATAGATAGTCAAGGAACTAATGTCATGTTATCATGTACAGGATCAAGAACCAGATGAAGATGATCCACATGATATTCAGATCGAAGAAGTATAAGGAGAAAGAAATGTGGAAGGACCACCCATAGAATCAGAAGTCATTACTGTGCCAATCAAGGTAAGGAATGTTAACATCGGGACATATGAATGACCCAAAATGGTCAACATTGGAGACTACTAGGATGAGAAAATAGTAGAAAGTATCATAGAATTGTTTCACAAATATAGCGAAATTTTTCCCACAACATTTATAGAGATGAAGGGTATAGCAGGAGAACTGGGAGAAATGAAGATACCACTCAGACCTGAAGCAAGACCTATAAAACAATGACCCTATATAATGAACCCCATATATAAACAAAAAGTCAAAGATGAGATCGATCAGATGCTTGAAGTCAGCATCATTGAACTAGTTGAAGAATCAGAATGGATAAGACTGATGGTAGTATAGAACAAGAAACAAGGAATAGGGATTAGGATATGTGTCAACTTGAGGAAGTTGAATGATGCATGCCTACATGACCCATTCCCTACACCGTTCATGGATGGAGTGTTAGAGAATGTGGGGGTACATGAAGCTTACTCATTCACTAATGGATTCTCAGGCTACCATCAGATTAAGATAACATAGGAGGAAATACACAAGACCACGTTTGTCAGAGAATGGGGATCTTATCAGTACACAGTCATGTTGTTCGGACTGAAGAATGCATGTGCAATATTCTCCAAAGTAGTCATCACAACATTTAAAGAATTCATCCATCAGTTCCTCAAAGTATACCTGGATGATTGGAAAATTTACAATCTATTGAAAAACCATGTGGAAGTTTTACGACTAATGTTAGAACGATGCAAATAGTGCCATATATCAATGAATATCAAGAAATGCATATTTGGAACACCATTTGGGATAATATTGGGCCAAATAGTATGAAAACAAGGCTTGTTAGTGGATCCGGCCAAGATCGTCATCATTGTTAACTTACCAACACCGAAAATAGTCTGACATCTAAGATCAAGTTTAGGGTACACCGGATACTACAGGAAATTCATCAAAGGATATGCGCAAATCACAACACCAATGGAAAAATTGTTAAGGAAGGATACCAAATACCAATGGAATGATGAGTGAGCACATGGTTTGGATACCCTAAAGTAAAATATGGTTATTGTACCGATATTAGTATTTCCAGACTGGGAAAAGACATTCCATGTGCATGTAGATGCATCGGTGATAGCACTTGGATCTATCTTAGCGAAGCCAAGAGTGGGAGACTTGGATCATCCGATAGCGTTCGCAAGAAGAAAACTATCAGAATTAGAACATAATTATAACATGACAGAAAGGGAAGGCCTCACCATGGTGTATGCACTGCATAAGTGCATACATTACCTATTGGGGAAACACTTTAATATGTTTACAGATCACTCAACCCTCAAATACCTAGTCAACAAGCTAGTGTTGGGGGGGATAATATGTCGATGGTTATTACTATTCCAAGGATTTTACTTTGAAGTAATAGTTAACCCAAGATAATTGAATGGAGGACCTAACCATCTGTCAAGGGTCACAAATGGAGAAGAACCTATGAATCTAGAAGACACCTTTTCAGATGCACAATTATTCTCAGTACAAATTGCTAATGACTACTTCGTAGAGATCATCCAGTACTTAAGCACAAGTACAACGCCACAAGAATATACCACCACAAAGAAGAAGAAGAACCTGGTAGTCCGCACAGCCGAATATCAACTAATCGCAGGACATCTATACAAGATGGGCATAGATAGCATTTTACGAAGGTACGTGCTAGATCACGAAAGACCAAGAATTTTAGTAGAAGACCATGACTCATGAGGGAATCACAAGAGGAAATTATGAAGGAAATGCTACCACGTAGGACTATGGTAGCCAACTATTCACAAAGACTTGAAAGAGTACTATCAGGGATGTGATCTATGTCAAAGGGTAGGCAAACCCAACACAAGGGACGAGATTCCACTACGAACATAAGTAACATTACAGGAATTTGATAAATGGGTAATAGACTTTGTGGGACCAATTAACCCACCAACCAAAAGGACAGGGGCATGATACATAATCACCGCAATGGAATACCTAACAAGATGGGTGGAAGCCACACCAGTAAAATACTGTAGCGCAAAGATAGTTTCACACTTCTTGTTTGAACAAGTAATCACCATATTTTAGTGCCCAAGAGTTTTGATGAGAAAACAAGGAACACACTTCATAAACAATACCATCCATGCGATGCTCGAATATTTTTAAGTTCATCACCAGAAGAGCACACCGTATCACCCACAGGCAAATGACACAATCGAAGTCTTCAACAAAATTATGGAAAACACACTAACTAAGATCTCTAACATCAACAGAGATGATTGGGACCTCAAAGTACTAGAAGTGTTATGGGCATATAGGACTACATGCAAAAATTTAATAGGGCACACACCATTCAAACTAGTCTATGGCCAAGAAGCAGTAGTGCCATTAGAATTTTTAGTACCCAACTTACGCGTAGCAGCTATCACACAAATGAAAGAATGGGGAACAGTATAGGAACAAATGAATCAGTTGTTTTCCATGGAGGAAGACCAAATCCTGGCAGGATTCCATCAACAAGTGAAGAAATCCAGAGACAAATCTTGGCACAATCGACACATCAAGAAGAAGACATTCAAGGAAGGAKATCTAGTATTTCTCTATGACAATAAATCGTTTCAGCACTCGAGGAAGATTAGAATGCATTGGCTAGGACCATACGAGGTAAAATCTGTCACATATGGAGRAGTTGTATAGTTAAGAGATTTAGCAAGCGCAGACCTCAGGGGAATGATCAATGGGTGCCGAATGAAGYTGTACAAGGACGGTCGACCACCCACCGCATATTAAAAAAATAATAATAATTAATATATATATATATATATAATAAAAAAGAGAACAAAAAGGAAACAAGACTAAAAAGCGCACATTATGCCAGAGAGAGAAAGGCCACATGATGTTCGAAACATAAATTCAGCAAAGGCAAGGACAACAGTTACATACCAAAGAAAAATGAGCTGGATATGGAAAGTTGACAAAAGCAGTATGACAGGACAACACTAAGAAGAATTAAATCATGGCAAGGATTGAGGGAACATCACATTAAACACGCCAACTAGAGAGGGAAATCAAGCGTAATGGAAAGTATGAAACCACCACAGATGCATTGAACCCACTGTTATGGTGCATTAATCACATCATGGAGGAAGCATCCTCGACAAGCTTCATGACAAGCCCATACAACACGTGAGCACGAGAGCAATTTATTTATTCACGAAAGGAGAATAGAGAGAGAGGAATAGAAGAAAGAACAAATAGAGATAGACCACAGAGCTCACCAAAGTCATTCACCAACAAACATTCGACAGTCACCACTATGGCACCAATGAAGCCAACAAAACTAGGCTAGACAATAAGACTGACCAGGGTTCAAACTAGGTCATGAGGACCACTGGAGGAAAATGAGCAACAATGACCAGAGATCGTCAATATCGACGAGATCCCATCCCCATAGGTGATACCAGTGAACCCTACACTGATACTGGAAGAGATTCGACAACCACAAGAAGGGACCATGAAAGAGGATACGCCAGTAGTGGTGCAGGAGCCTCAGAATGAGGAAGTGGAAACCCAACGGGAAGTGCAACCAGAAAGAAATCAAGCAGCCGTGGAAGTTAACAGAACGACACAGAATCTAGGAGCAACAGTGCAACCAGACAAGTCACAAGCACCTAGCCTAGGTCAACCAATAGAGGAGACCACTGGAAATACCTTGGCTTGGCCAGAATGGTTGATGGGGGAACAATAGGAAGTTGTTGGAACTTCTAACCAGCTACCACAATAGGAAGACAGATTTTAGATACTGATCTCACCTCACAAGAAACCTGCAGCAGAAATTATGCTACCACACATACCATATGGAGTAGAGGTAGAACTGCAACTACTGGGTCAAGTTGGGAAGCTCAAGTATTTTGACCATGACGTATCAGACAAAACCAAGTTCCCAGAACTTGCACAGAGGGTCTTTATGCATACTATAACCGTAAACCAACTTGGAGAAATGATCAGCCAGCCACACCAGTGGACAGTTGGGATGGAAAGAATAAGAATCTTAGGTTTGTTGAAGCTACCACATTTTTGCAGAGGCCATTACGCGATAACATGCATCAAGCATCTATTAGTAGTCATGCATGGAGGGGATATATGGTTGGATAAACCTATCCCCATAACTGTTGAGCTTATCGCACAGATAACAGGACTACCCATTCGGGGTATGGATCCTGCATTGATTCTAGATGACAAATCCAAGGAGAAAGCGTTGGCAGAAGAGATGAAGAAGAAATATGGCACCACCAAAGGAATTAGGGGCATAATAATAAAATCAATCAACAACGCAGCTACACAACTAGGTGCAAATATCTTAGCTTGTAATTTGCTCAGAAAATGCCGCAAATAGGAAGTACCTGCAAGAGTCATTGCAGTTGCAACTCAGTGTGCAGAAGGAACCTTTATGAGATGGGTGCCATATCTATTGAAGTTTTTTTAGGTGGACTGCAAGGATGCGCAAGACCTAGGCACAAAATTCCACTACTCATGGATGATCACCCTAATAGCCTTCATGGGATGGCGAGAACTAGAGTATGTAATCTTTTGCACTAGACTGCAACAAGCAGGAGTGAGATACCTATTACTAAGATTTGGGCCACAAGACAAACATAAGAGGGAGAATGGAATCATATTCAAATCATACCTACGGGACATACAGGAAGCCATCAACCAATTATGGATAATAACACGAGAGGTTGTTG
>SNQJ01S0010922.1:69437-81794 GCA_010110895.2 Picea sitchensis
AAAAGGAGGTTTCCCCCTCGAAGAGGCTTATTATCTAAAATTATCTCTTTTTCAAGGCATTGAGTACTTTTCTTGAGGTTTTTCTATGCTATATTGATGTTTGGTTCTTAAAACTATCTTATGGGGTTATCTTGATCTGATGGTAGCCTGAGAATCCATATATGAATGAGTATGCTTCCTGGCCTCCTACATTCTCTAATACGTCATCTATGAAAGGGGTAGGGAAAGGGTCATGTAGGAAAGAATCATTTAGTTTCCTCAGGTTGACACATATCCTTATCCCTCCCTTCTTATTCTCCTTAACTACCATAGGGCTCACCCATTCAGATTCCTCCACTGGTTCTATGATTCCATCCTCCAACATTCTGTCAACTTCTACTTTTACCTTCTGCTCATATAGTGGGTTTAGTCTATATGGTCATTGTCTAATTGATATAGCCTCAGATTTGAGAGGTATTTTCATCTCTCCTAGCTCTCTTGATATGCCTTTCATCTCTGTAAATTTTTTTGGGAACAGGTCACTGTACTCACGTAGTAACTTAGTTATGTTTTCAATTGTTTTCTCATCCCAGTAGTCTCCAATGTTGGCCATTTTGGGGTTCTCAATTGTCCCAATGTTGACATGCTTCACCTTGAGCGACACAACAAACACTTATGATTCCATAGGTGGGATTTCCACCCCTCTTTCACCTTCAACTTCTATAATCTGAATGTTGTGTGGGTCATATTCATATGGTGCTTATTCATGCACATGATAACATGACAATAGTTCTTTCACTGTATGTATGTTCTGTTGTTGATACTCTATTATGAGTTCAACCTCTAGTTCTTGAATGAATATTACCCCTCTAATATATTTAAGTTTTGAATTTATTTTGGAGTTCTCATGTTCAAATGAGAAAGTGACTATAAAATTATGTTGTAACACTTTCCATTATGCAGTTCCTATGCAAAATTCCTTATCTACATACCAGATTGTTGGAATCCTTTCCAATGTGTTAATAAAGTGATGAGACCATTCTTTTGGTAGTGTCATTCTTCATAGTGTGTGTTATGTTGGTGTACCTTGTCCCTCATATCTCTGTAGTTGGTTTCTTCCCTGTTCTGTGCCATATTTGATGCACAGTAATCATTTACATTGGTACCAGTCCTTGACTGTCTCCTTTTGTGCACCCCACCATCTTGCAGGTGTTTCCTTAAGTGTTATATCCATGGATAAGAGAATTTGATTTTCTAACACTTTATCTTCGTTTCTTGTTAGGAATTATTCTAAGTCATCCACCCCATGAAATATGGGAGGTTCTCTTATCTATGTACCTACCTATCTTACTGTGCAGTCTATTCTTGTGCACCTTCTTGTGGAGACTTCATGTAATCTCTATTGTCAATTCTATAGACATGTATCTGAGTTTGAAGCACATGTCACGATACTTCTCCAACTGAGTACCTCATCTCCAATTGGATTCACATAATGTTCTTCTCACACAGTGGTTTCATATAACTGGTTAATTTCCTCCAAGTCTAAACAAGTGGGTTCTACAAACCTTTCTCCTTCTAATGGTGCAATGAATCTGTACTCCCTTGAATCGAATGTCATATTCCTCATCTTCAGATAGATTATGGCCTGATTATCAAATTCCTAATACAAGCCAAGAAATTTCATATAAGGTGTTGTGCCATCCACTATTTCTATTAATTTGAAATCATCTTTAATGTGCACTCCATCCAGATCTATTGTCACACCCTTTAGCCTCCCAATTGGAAAAACCTTGTGTTGATTTTCTAGTTCCAGATGAACAGGTGAATATCCCAATGTGGGATCTCCCATACAATACCATGTATTCTTGGGTAATACATTCAATTTGGAGCCTAAATCCAGTATAATATCTCCCATGCTGAAATCTCCAATGTTGGCATTGAGTCTAAATTCTCTACTTGTCCTTCTCCTCCTATGCAGATGATTAACTGTTTTCTTTTTTCCCTCTACATCTGTGCTAAATCTTTCTAACATATTTTGTAACACTTTAACGGATGATGGATCATTTAGTAGTTTAACATAGGATTGCAGAAAATCCTTTATGGTACTTACTTGTCCTATGGGTTGTACTTCATTAGTGTGATCTAGCGATGAAGACATCTCATACATTGGTACATCCTGAGTATGTTGTGCAGTTGATGTATATGTAATGCATGGCTTCAAGAATTCTTTTCTATCTTTCTTGAATATCTCCTTTTTTTATTTGCATCAAACAACTCATGTGGTTCAATGTTCTTCTTTACCCATTGGTGTTGTGTTGGATCTTGTCTTACTACGTCATCTCTTGTCTTAGCTCCTTCACGCGTAACCATGTTGATATTTCTTCCATCATCCCTTTCTTATGTAGAAATCCATTGAAAATTCTTATTGTTTTGGTTTCTCTTTTCCTGGATCTTCCCCAATAGTGTCAGTTAATATTCAGTTTCATGGTTGGATGCACGAAAATACATACATGTCGCAGGTGGAAGTGGACATTCTCTTGCATAGTGTCTTGATTGTTGACAGTTATGGCATACTACTGGTCCTCTGCCTCTTCCGAAACCTCCTATATGACATCCTCCACATTTGTATCTAGCGATATCTCCTCATGGTGTGTTGTACTATGGCACCTGGTTATACTGTGTGGGATTATACTATGGTTGTGCATTATTGTACCGTGGTTGCACAGTGTTATATTGTCGTGGCGCAGTGTTATATGGGGTTGGTACTTGGTTAAAATGTGGTGCATATTACCTTGTCATCATATCTACCTGCACCCTATAGGTGTCTAATGTTCTTTCCCTCATCATCTCCATTGTCCTGCAATATTTTTCATCATGGCCCACTGACTTGCAAAAGTTGCAATATGAACTCTTAGGAAATGTATGTTATTCATACATCATTGGAAAGTGATATGGATCATGCCCCTATGTATTAAAAATATCACACCATAGTCCTCCTATCAGCAAAGGGTTTGGTAGTCCTATTTCCATGTACTGCATGAATTTTGGGCATTCGTTCTTGTGGTGTCCTTCTATCCTACATGTGGTACACCAAAAAACTTCTCTTTTTCCCTTACTCATGTTTTGGTTTAATTGAAATGTTAGATTCTTTAGGTCTTCCTTGAGCTCCTCTATTGTTGGATCTATCTTATGATATTGGTTCTCTTCTAGTTGCAAGGCTTCCTACAGAGCCTCTGCCTGTGTCTGAAACTTTTGTTGCCTCAAAAGGTATTTCAAGTGTGGTAGTATTGAATTCACAAACATATGCCTATGTTGCATATATGTCTTAACATAATTCATCTTTCCCTTCAATCGTTTGAATCATTTTTCTATCTCCCAAACAGATTCTCTTGGTTTCTTCTCAGTATCTATCATCTCATTCATGTATTGATCCTCTGAGCTAGGATTTTGGAATTCATTTATCAACAACTTATTGATATACACAATCATTATGGTTGTTACTAGTGGATTGTTTGCAGATAATCTCATGTACCAATCAAGTGTGCAGTATCTTAGCATGATGGATAATTGTGCAGGTTTGGTATCCTCATCTTTGATATTCTTTTCTTCCCATATCTTTTCAAAAATGAAAAAGCGCTTCTCAGGGTCCTTTGATGCTTCTCCCTTGAATTTTGGTAACGTGATGGTAGAATCATGTCATGCCATCCTGAATGTTGAACTATTACCTCCATGTAGTGTATATCCTTGACAAATGATTCCTAAACTGGCTCCTCCATTTTTTTCTCCCTGTGTAGATGTACTTCCTGCTGTGTTTCTTCCGCTAAAATTCATTTCCTAAATAGTGGTGTTCTTTCTGGTGTATTGGTCACACATGGGTTTATGGGTTCCACACTGAAACTAATATGGATAGGAGTTGTACCTCCAGTTTATGCTCTTGGACCTCTTGTCTTCCTTTAATATGTCATGCACATGATTTCCTCAATCTTCTTCACAGCCCAGAGATCCTCTACCTCTTCTTCATCACTTTCCAAGACTTCCCTCGCAACTATGGATCTATTCTTATTATTCATCTTATATTGGTAGGGTACTCTACTGCGTGTTCTTCTAGTTGTTTCCATGATCTGCTTGATCTGGTATTTCTCCATCATGATTGGATCCAAGGCCTCTCCTTATTTCCTTTATCCATCTCTTCCTCCATTTCTCTGTCTCTTGTTAGTGCTTCGCCCCTTCCCCCATGCATGCAGGGAAGTTTCATTATCTGAGGCCAATGTCATGACACCTTTGTTATATAGTAACATATTGATGAAAGTGTACAATGATCTGATATACCTACCTCGAGGTCCCTTCAGGAACTCTTTCTCTACTGTGCTATAATACTTCGCAATATATACTACAAATTCTTTGATAAATCCTACAACAATGTTGTCTAACCAAAAATCTACTACACGTGTAAATTTATCGTCAACTTGTTGTAACTACGCGATCTCAACAGGATTCCATTATAGCTATTGGATCTAATTTGTAGGGTGGTCTTCTTTCAACCTAAATATCCACTCCTGCAACACATGCGAGAAATCGAAGAAAAATACTTCATGCAAGTTTCTAAATACATACTAGTCGAAGTATTTTCATGGTCTTAACTTTGGGTTTCTGTTATTTGTATGCACAAATTCTATCTCCTTTGTTTTTTACTAGCTCTTGATATATTCCTTCATTGGGTTCCACAATCTCAACATACCCTTTTATATTCTCATTCTTTTAATGTTCTTTCACCAGATCTTTATGACTCTTCAGCAGATCTCATTCACTCAATCCCTTTCTATTCCAACCGGAAACAAAACCATTTGTTCATTTATTGGTTACCCCTTCTACCATTCTTGGGATGACCCAGGTTCAGGTCCACTTTGGTTTCCAACAAAAGATCCATAAAACTATTGTCCCTCCTGGTAAACCAGAAGGAAACACAGTGCACAGGATGAACTATGCAGTCTCACCCGAGATAGTTCTTATGGGTGGCTGCAATGCTTAGGTGCTTGTATCTTGGGAAATGAGTGGGGATTTGTGACTAAGCTCTGTAGTCTTCATTTATTTAATATAACATGCAACTTATCTTGATTAATCTAGTATTCTTACTCATGCATTTAGATCTAAATAATTCATTCATTTATCTAACATCTAATCATCAACACCAAAGAAGATACATAACATTCAGTCACATAACGCAGGGTATACCGTGGCTCACCCCTCCTTGGCTACATCCACAAAGATTTGGTTATTATTCTCTTTTATTATTGTTGGTCCAAAACTACAATGCCACGTGTATTACAACTCTCCATCAAAACAGGTCTAGATATTACAATGAGGTGGACTAGATCACACCAAGATCCTTAGCCTGTGATCTAACCCTCAAGATATCGCTTATTACCCCTCCTCATCTCAACAGCTTACAAACCTATATCGAAGTAACAGTATGATAACAACTACAAAAAACATGACATCGAACTCTGAATCTCAAAAATATATTGAATACAAAAACAAACTAACCAAAAACCCCCAACCAACACATCGAACTAGACCTCCTAGGTACCTACTTATACATAATTTTGTCTTACCAGCCATTAAATTCTCTTACTAAAACCCTAACCCTATCCTATCTAGGTCTTCTTGCATGCCTTCCTTGCATGCCTTCCTCTTCTGCATGCACATCTGTCTCCCGCGTCGTGCTTTTCCCTCAAAGCTAGACTAAACCCAACAGTCAACAACCATGCACCAAGGGTTGGTATGTGGTAGAAAAATAAGGTGTGGAGACGTGGTCGTATCTAATTGGTGACACATGTCATGTTCCAATTGGTCCGATCAATATTTGAAATTATTGAAAAATGATGACATGTGGTACGTATCTCGTATGATCATGTCACCCTAGGTGATGCCAGCAGATTACATCCCTTTGTGACTTCTTGACTTTGGAGCTCTGAGACTTCGGAGGGTTCTTTCCTTAAAACACTTCAAAACATCCAAACTCTCGGACTGTGTCTAGTCCATAGTTTTGGGACTTTGATGCTCCAGGACTTCAGGAGACCTTACCTTACAAAAATTCATACTACCCAAATGTTGAACTGGAGAATACAATGATCCCCAAATCTCGCTAATGAAAAAATTAATGTAGTGACACGTGGCCCCACTGACGGGTGACATGTACCAGGTCCCATATGGTAATAAGGGCCTATCTAAAAAAAAAAAAAAGTGAAACGTGGTATACCTAGGATAGATCCATGTCACCCTGAGTGTTTTCATCATCCCACATCATATCTGATGCTTCAGGAATTTGGGGTTGTGGGACTTTAGAGCTCTAGGACTTTGGATGATTTCTTGACTTAACACCATGTTTCTCCCTAACTTTGAACCACTGAACAATTGCTTCCTGGAAATTCAGGACTCTAGGGCTCCGAGACTTCATATATTTTCATAGCATTACCTCCTGGTTCTCCTGAACTTTGAATCACCAAAATATTGCATTTTTTATCAGTTGATCCATGGACACGTGTCCCTATTAATTGGATGGTCCAAATGAGTTCCATACTTCAGGACTTCATGAGTAATTCCTTTGTACACTTCAACCAATCTCCCAAACTCCAAAACATTGAACTAATTAGGGTAAATCCATATCTCTCCTCCTCCTGGATGATCTATGGTTGAAAATCACTGCAGGAACTTGGTTCTTCGGGCTTTGGCCACTTTTCTCAACAAAACGTAAAATTTGTTGAAGTCACTAAGTCCAAAGGACTTGGAGATTAACTATCATGCACCTTTTTCCATATCTGACAGTTGGGAAGGGTCTGTCTCCCCCCCACGTATATCCTACAGCTCAAATTCAATATCATTGTTATCAACCATGATTGTTGTGATAACTGCTCCGCCACTCCTCTTGAGCTTTCCATTGCCACCCGGGAGCTCTCTTAGCATCCCTATGGCACTCTGTTTATCAAATTCCTGTGGAATTTTGACTCCAAATTCCACATTTGTGGCCCATCCAAGTTTGATGTTGAAACCATGGGCTCTGATACCAATTTGTAGCATACCATGACCTCCAAATCCAAGGCATTCCACCAACGATCCTTCATATGTGAAAACTATCATACTTATTACATTAAAATTAAGATCTACTTTATGTTAACATACACATAATTATACTCAAGCATACAGTAAATAAACACAAGTGTAACATACAACATGTGATTAAGCTTGTAAAAAAGTACTTATTTATTTAATAAGGACACCAACTACGTGAAGACCTTCCACGAACCTCCTAGCCTTAGACCACGCTGCTCCAATCTATCCACAGTGGGTCACCTTTGAGCTAGGAATAAACTCCACCTAGGGTAAAGGAAATCCTAGGATGGGATGAGGTTACAAAATCTCTAGGAAGGATTCTTTCCCCAGGAGTCCACTCATGTCCACAGCTTCTAGTCCCTCATTCCCCACATGCTTGCCCCACCCCAAGGAGTGTGCCCCTTCTCAACTCGGTAGTCCTTTGTCTATCCCACTCCATTTCAGGGCTTCAACAATATGTCATACATGAAGTCTCAGAGCAAAAAAAATATGATGAGGATCCCTTTGGGAAAATTCCCTTCCCTAGCAACCTCTCTCACCTAGAGAAAGTTTCACACATGCATGTCAACCTGCCTCTTCAATACAACTCCTATACCAATCCAGTCTGGGTAATCAAAAAAAAAAATCGACTATGGATCTAGTAAGGATGGTAAACCACACCAGTCCAGAGAAAAACGTGGGAAGAAAAAACAAATGGTTAAGGTTCGATCTGGCTCACGCAAAATACAGATGTGTTATGCTTCACAAGAAAAGTATGGGTTAGCTTCATGGGGTTGCAGGTCACAAAGTTTGTAGAGGTAAAATGATGGAGGAAGTGGAAGTTGCGTGAATGCTCATTTTGAGTGCGTGTGTGCATGAATCAAGAGCTTGGAAATAATGGCTGAGTGAACCCCCACGATGGTTGATTTCCCACATAAAACTACATGCGGCCAGATTGACAAATGTCTCTCTTGGGATCTCGTTTCTCTCCACTTGCAGTTCATTCCTTTCCCCTAAGGAACTTAAGATAACATGGTTATTTCCAAAACCTTAGTCTTTAGGAAAACATATTATAATATTCCCTTAGGGTTAAGATATTCAAGCTGATCCCTTTTTCCTAGCCTCTTAGTGCCTCTCCTTTCCCTTATCAGTGGTTCTTAGTCCCCCATAACTCTTTCTTTGTGGTCAGTCTACACACAAAGAGGTAATTATATTAATGATGTGAGTATTTACATATACCAAAAAGTAGGCTCTTTGGCCTTCAACATCTAGGCTCTCTGGCCTAATAAAGACGCAAGCCTCCCATCTTATAAACACTTGGCTCACCAGCCTATAAACATAATTACAATTGAACAGGGGTTCAGACTTGGGTTATTACACTAACCCTATCATGGTTAGGATTTATTTCCTCCTCGCCATGTGTATTTTCCTCTTGCATGTTGCTTTTCCTTCTTTTTCTGCATGTTGCTTTCTTGACACTTGTTACGCGTGCTCCAAAATTAGGTATTTTCTTCCAAAAATAGGTATTTCCTCAAAATAGGTCTACACCCAACAGGCCCCCAACATTGACATGTGGCTCATCCCAAGACACTCAAGTGATTCACACTCCCTAAATAGCCTCTGTCAAGCTATTAAATTTCCCTTCTAGTTCTTCCCCTTTTTCACTCACATGCACAACTTTTCCTGTAAACTCTTCTACCCTCTACAATGTGATATGTTCCTTGAGGGATTCTGCATTCTAAGAATGATTATGATCCATTCTTGTCTTCTCCTCCTCCAGTTCCACAATTATTTGTGCTTCTTACTCCTGGAGAGGTTCTAACTGGGCTTTCCTGGCCTACTTGTTATTCTGCGCACTTCAACCTCTCTGTGATTCTCATGGACTTTTGAAATTGCTTCAACTCTTGGATTTCGGTGTTGATTTCCTCCTCTTTTTGGTCTAATTGTTGGACCTTATCATCTTCTTCCAATGTCATCCATAGCTATACGGTCTTGTCAAACAGTTGTGTGACCTTTTGAGCTTAATTCTCCATTATTTCCACTTGTAAAGTTTCCTGCTATTCCCTTTCGGATGTGACTTTAGGATGGGTGGTGGGTGTTTATATTTTTTTGATATCATCAATCTCCTTTTTCTATTTTTTGATCATTTGCATAATGATTTGAATCTATTCTTCTGCATTTCTCATGGCTTCCTGCGCACTGTCTAGAATTCTTGTGAAGACTTCCTTCAACTTATGCTCTAATGTATTTGTGCAGTGCTTCTCCTCTTGTGTCTCTAGAATTACCTTTTCTACCACCAGTTCTAGTGCCTCCTTGCCATTTCTAGTTGTTTTCAATTGTTTTGTGTTCATTCTAGATCACAATTGCACTTCCTATAGGACATTGACTTGCAATTTGTATAGTGGCTTTGTTGGTATTTGAGCTAGTACCAACTATACCTGCACCAAGTCTTTGAATGGCGTCTAATCTATGAACTCGTCAACCTGCAACATGTCTTTTGTTATCTGGAAAATCATAATTCCTTGTGCTATGTTTTGGATGGTGTCTTCTTCATTCTTCATGCTCCTATCCTAGACTTTTGTTGCTCGGGGTATCGACTATGTTCCCCTTTATTTCCTCTACACTACTTTTATCCTTTCCAAGCCCTGCTTAATTTAGATCAACTCATTTCTTATGATTTCTCTTTGGTTCTCAGCCTCTTCTAACTCATCGGATGCACAATCATGTACCCTCTCTGCTACAAGATCGACATCATCCTTGGTAATTATGTATTTGGCCTTCTTACGCTACCCACCTGTGTGTATGATTGGCTTCTTGGGTCGCCCTGTCTCTTGTGGAGTGGATGATGCCGGATTTTCCTGCATTGTTGTGTCCCCCCTTCCTTATTCTTCCTGCATTGGGGCATTGCTTTTCTTTCTTGTCTACACATCCTTCCTTGGATCACTACCCTTCTTCTACACTGTTGTATTTTGACCGAGATTACCTTATTGTGTTGATTTCTTGGTTGTTGTGTTTCCCTTTGCAAATGTATTGGATAAACCTACTTCTACCTCTTTTCCCTTGGGCATATCCTTGGTGATGATTGGTATTTTTTAGTCATCCTGCCAGTCTCTCATCGCCATTTCAACTTCCTTTACATTAATGAAGAACTGAATTTGAAGACATTCCTTCTCTGGATCACTACATGCTTGGATCTACATGTTGTGTCATGTAGCCCTAAATTTGGATACCCCTTGACACTTCGAGACCACTTCGGGAGTGATCCTCCAAGTGTTTTCTATGTTGTCTTGTATTTCACTAAGATATCGAGAAAAGGTGTTGGCATTACCACTTCTTCGCTTGGGGTTTGAAGTGCTTCCCATCGATGTGTATCGTGATACATGACGACATCCTACTCTATCACAAATGTATGAGTAGTGAGGCTCTTTCTAGCCAATTAGTGTTATCAAAATCATTAACCAGGAATAGTGGAACTCTATCCCCAAGTCCTGTGTGTCCTTGCATTCATCTAGGAACAAGTTCAGTAAATATTGCACCCAATTGAGCATGGTTTCGTTTATGCATTGTGTTGCTACTGAAAAAACCCCTTCAGGGATCTCCTCCTCACAAAATTTGTGAATTAGATTGCATGCCATTAGCATGGTTTCCATCCCGATGGTTGTGTCAGTGATCTTCTTTATAATTGTTTTTCATGAGCCTCTTTCAATCCCATATGTTTTCTTCGTCTCCTCTCTGAGAGCCTTTTCCTTGGTTTTTTCATCCAGGTAATGTGTGGGATTATTGCCATTTGATGGTAGGCCTATGATGAATTCAATTAGTTCTACGTTTATGGAGACTGGTTCTTCTAACCAAACAAATCCTCTATGGAGGACCTCCAACAACTTCTTGATGTAGTTGTTCACATGTTTTCTTCTTCCAAAGTGGGGAATTTCCAGCAAGTTGATAATTCCTTTGTTTTCCAATCCTGCCACCCATTGCTTTGGTTGTAGTATTGGGTCTCTGAATGGACCTGTTGTGCAAATTATTGGAATTTGTTGGTGTCAAACACATCGCGGTATGCATACCGAAATATTTTGACGTAGCCTGGTAAGTTTGGCATGGCCTGCACCCCCTCTTGAATGTGTTGCAAGATGACAAAGGCATTGAGATGTGTGCACGCGGACAACACGATGGGTTTTTTTCCCTTTCTCATCACATGTGATAGAGGTCCCAACCTCTAGTTCTCTGTCTTCCCCACCCGAATCAGGTTTCCCTATTATATATTCGATCTATATTACCTCCTGTTGTGCAAACCCTACCATAGGTTGTGGTCTTGGCCTGTCATACTTTGTCCTATCACTCTCCCCTCCATTCGTTTTGTGGACTGCTTTGGCCTTGGAAGGTTGTAGTGGGTTTCCTATAGTTGAAGGTTCATGGCCATGTGCACTGTCATGCGAGTCGATATCCATCATTGTTGTCGTCGGGGCTTTCTCTTCTTCCTTGACCAATGTGGAACTCACTGGTTCGGCCTATGGCAATAGAATTATGTCAACATCGACAATTCCCTCTCTCTGCCTCTATAGTTTCTTATGGTGACCTATTGTTACACATGATTTTGGTTACTCTGGTTATGTCTTAACAATGGTGTATTCAGGATCCTCACAAGGACTTTTTGCCTGAGAAAAGTGGCCCTTGTCTCCTTCCAAAAACATATTTTTAAAGTGAGTTCACAGGCTACCTGTGGCCTAGGGTGTGAGAATCACTCATTCATGCAGGTCACCTACACTTAGGGTGCGAACTTCTCATAGTTTTCTCCATACACAGGGTGCGAACCTGTTTTTAAGCTTGGAAAGAAGAAGAGGTCTTGAGGGTTCTAGAAGGGAATCTTCTAGAAAATGAGTTGGCATTCGTATGGTTTTCATTTTACCGACTTCTCAGATTTGATGGGATCATCCTCATCCATGTAACCATCTCTCCTTCTCCTATATATTGAAAGGTTTCTCATGGAAAAGGTTAAGCAAGATTGAATGAAGAATTGGTGAAAGAATTGTGTGGAGAACCCTGCTTGGACAGAGGCTTGAAAGCTCTAGTTGGTCTATCAAGAGGAATTGGATCCTCTTTATGCAAGTACAGAGAAAGTGTGTGTGTTGGAAACAAGTTTCAGTGAAAGGAAGATTGCGACATCAAGGCGATCAGGTTGTATCTTCTACTTTCAATTAATATGATACAGCGGCATGTCCCTTTCCCATAAAGTCACTCTTACTTTATTGTGTAATTCCTTGATCATATGCATTAGTTGACATTGAATAC
>SNQJ01S0010922.1:83457-144707 GCA_010110895.2 Picea sitchensis
TGATATTGCATTTTCAAATAAGATTATATATTGTAGTTCAAGATTGTTCCAGAAAACTCCTCTTTCCCTCCCGTGAATAGGATTCATCGAACAAAAATTGATATTTTTTCATTCCTATCTATGAATTGTTGGGTCAGAGTCTCACACAACATCGTTTTCATTTCTGCCTCCTTTGAGTAACAAAAACCTTTAATAACATCGCGCAAATTTTAAAATTTAACTAGTAACTCTTTTCTAGGAATCTCTTACACCAACATTAGCTAGGCTAGAGCTTTGGAATAGACAGAGTGATACACTCTCCAAAGCACAAAACACACAATAACATCTTGTGGTAAGGAGTGTCAAATTCCATTTGCAACATTTTGTCCTGGGAAGCCCTTCTCACACAAGGTTCAAACCCGAGGTCGCATCGATATTAACAGAGTTACTCACCCTGCTTTGTTGATATTGGTGTAGAGATTACATGTATTACGGGGGTCACTTGAAGGTATACCCACAATGATTAGTGGAAGCCTCTCAAGTTGATTTCAGGCTAGATACCTTGCCCTTGTGTGTGGATTGGACTGTCGACTATCCCCCCAGGATTTATTGTTGTTGATGGTAACCTTAGTGGCCTATATTATTAGGGTCTCACACAAGGTGACTGTGAAGGGGAAAGTCTTCATGATACCTGGAATCGACGTTGGCCAAACTCACTTAGGCTCCTTGGAGGGTATACCCACGATTATGTGTGGGAGCTTGCACTAGGGTGTAAGTCCGTTAAGCAATTCATCAACGTAAATTTTCCACCCTAGCCAAGCCCCTTCTCATCTCGTTGTTGCAACATTGGATTTCATCACCAACTAGTGACTTTGGGATTAGAAGGTCTTATTTTCTTGGTTTTGCATCCTAGATTTTTACTAGCGCATGCTGTTTGTTTACTCAAGTTGACCATAGAATTTTCTTCATAAGTTTTTAACTTGTTCACAATTAACCCTCCACATCATTCATGTAGAATGCAAGGCTTACCCCCAGAAAATCTAGAAGGTTCTCAACCCTTACCTACCAACTCACCATAGGGATCTCCTCAACAGAGTGAAGTCCAAGACGTCACCACTCCACAAGTGGAAAAAACTGAATCTCTAGAATGATTTTGAATTTCCAATTCTTGAGAGGACTTTAAACTTCACCCCGACTCTGAGAGACGTATTGTGCGACTGAATTCTTCCAGAGAACTAGTTGTTCAGTCTTCTGGATCACCAACTGGGCCTTTCCTAAGACCTGAGGGTCAAGATCCTTTTTGGGCTACTGATATTTTTAGATGGGACCTCTTTGGCTCAGGAGCAGGCATTGATATCACTGTCTCACCTAAGCTACCCAAAACATCTGATCCAGACGCAATACCATTTACTACTACTTATTATTTTCCTAGTACAGAATCCCCACAAGCCGACCACATCATGACTCTCCCTTTACAAATGGTCCATTACATAGATACTATGAATCTTCACACCATGATTACTGTGGCTAGCCAAGCCCCCATTGGCACACCGCTTTCACCCGAAGTCACCCAAAAACTTCCACTCAAATACCGTATGTTGAATGCCTCTATCCCTGCTCCTACGCAAATCACATCCGAAACTCCTGGTGGCCCCACTCCTTTTGGGCACTCTCCTCCCAGTTTCATTCCGACACTTCCTCCGCCCCCTTTCAGAGGACCTTTTCCATCCTCTATTGGAGGCATTGATCCTAGTGGTACCACTCCTCCGTCGTTCACACCAAATTACTAGATTCCTATTGGTGAACCATTTCACCAAGGAGGCCCAACTCAACACCCCCCTTGCAGTGCAAATCCCAATTGGAACACAACCCCCGATTGGAGGTCAACCCCCATCGACCCCACCCTATGGACAAAACATACCTCCGTCCTTGGCCTAGTATTGGAACCATATGATCCAACACAATCCTCAATCGACTAGGGGGCATCATCCTCAAGCTACCTCCATTATACCCCCTAGTATAGGCCAACCATATCCATGTACGTCAAATCCTATTTGGGGCTTGAATGCTCAACCCCACACCCCTGTTCAAGGGTACAACCCCATGAGTTACTTGCCTCCACAACAACCACCGAATCTACCTGGATCCTCGCATTATATGCAGACTGCTTATGGTCCCACTGGTTTGCCGACAGGACTCCCTCCCCAAAGTCACTAGTACCTGTGCATGAACAGACAATTACCTTTCTTAGCCACCCTGGACCTCCCAGATCTGTCGAGGATTTTAAATGATTCGATCCATAACTCTCCCCAATGGCCCGCCATACCGACCAAACTACCATCTGACATCCCTAAATTCGATGGCAAAGCGGGAGAGGACCCAAACAATCATGTAATGACTTTTCACCTTTGGTTCTCATCTAACTCCTTGATGGATGACTCTATTCGTTTATGCCTTTTTCAATAAACTCTCACAGGTTCTTCTACAAAGTGGTATATAGAATTATCGTGAGGTTTCTTCGCTGACTTCAACACCCTCACTATGGCTTTCCTCACCCACTACCAGTTATGCATCCGCTATGAAACAGGGACCGATATTTTGAGCTCTTTTAAACAAACCAAAGCCACTCATATCTTTGATCACATTCATGAATGGCGATGGAGACGACGTCTCATCAAACTCGAACTTCTTGATCAATTGCTGGCAGAATGGTTCACGAAATCATTTGTGAATGACATCGATCGTGACATCGCCATGGGTGGAGTTGTCACAGAAGAACAGTCCATTAGTCATGCTCAATACCTTGACCTCGTTTACTCACAAATGGGTACTCTCTACGACTTACTCCCTGATGCGCCTCGTCCTTCTACTTCCACCACTTCAACTACTCCTCCTGCTTCTCATGCAGCCGACGGTGTGATTGGAACTTTCCATGCCCAACCGCATTCCGTCCAAACCTCCAGCAACAACCCCAAACCCATTTCTTCTAATGTTCAAAATGTGTCGTCTCCTACCCCTTCCACCAGCAAGACTTTTGAGGTAAATGTCGTTCAATATACCCTCGCCGGTAAAACAAAATCTAGAAAGGGAAAGGGTAAGAATAAGGAGGACAAAAATAATTCCCAATCAAAGAGAACCAAAACACCAGCTGTTGACGATAGGGATAAGCGCAAACCCCGATACCCTTGTCTTATCTATGGTGATGATCACTACACTAAGGATTGTCCACGACGAGCCAAGGTTACTAAGTTCCTTCAAGGGACCACAAAAGCACTCACTTTGGCTGTATTGTCACAACGCTTCCCTTCTCAACAATAGGCCCAATTGGTCATTCACGACCAACCCTCCCCCTCCAATACATCCTATGTCTTAATGTGTACAGGTGATTCAAAGCAAAACGACATCACACTTACCACTCAAGCCAAATATTATTCCTCCTCTAAAGAGAAGGTTGATGCTACACCTCCTTCATTGGTTCAACCATCTCCCACGACTCCACCTACCAACAATCCTCTTCATATTGAACGACCGATCCTCAACACAGTCCTTTTCCCTCCTCCAAAGGGCGTCGTTCAAAAATTGGCTTTCAATCCTCATGCTCATGCTACCCAGAACTACAGTATTGTTGAAGATCTGGCCCAATCACCATCTGTGATGTCAACCCTTGAATTCCTTCAAACTTGTCCTACACAATGAAAGGCACTGTTGAAAGCTATCGGTGGAATGGACCCTACGGATACGAATTTAATAATTTTTGACTTGGAAGATCACATTCCAAGTTTACCCCCTCAACTCGCATTCCAAATACAAGTTATTGTCTCCAACAAAAACATTTGTAGAACTGTTATCGATGAGGGTGCCTCGATGTGTGTCATGTCTATTACCTGTTGGAAATCCATCGACTCTCCTCCTTTGACTAAATCCCACAACACACTCAAAGCCTTTAATGGCTCCATTTTTAAGCCTTACGGTGTCCTTCCCTCATTACCAATTACATTAGAAGGAAAAATGGTCCAATTTGAAGTGGAAGTCTTTGACGCTCCTCTTGATTACAACCTTCTACTTGGCCATAGCTGGATTGATTCCATGCGCATAGTTGTGTCGACTCTTTTTTCACGTTGTATGTTTCCCACATCAAGGAAAGGTAATTACTGTCGACCAACTAGCCTTATTTAACTCGGATTCTCATACTAGCAACGTATCGTTCATCGCCAAGACCCCCCCCCGAGATACGAGAACATCGGTGTGGGTCTTCTGAAAGAATCCTCGTTAATGGGTACCTTCCCCATTCCACCACCCGATGTTCCACATCCATCTGTTTCTTTGATCAACATGATCTCCACCTCTATTCATGAAACCCCTGCATCTCACAACCCATGGATGGTACCCAACTCTGGCAATCATCTTCGTTACGGCAACGAAATGCCTTTGAGCTCGGTCGAATCCGCCTATCAGGGCATTCAATCAGAAAATCCTTCTACCCCCTCTCTTGGTGATTCATCTCCAGATCCTTTCCGTGTCATTTTTCCCATGGATGAGATGATTATGTTTTGTTATGGAAGACACCCCCTGGGATGATGGACATCATCATTCCATCCTCTTCCTGGAACCACACACCATCGAGAGCTACCAGTAGATCTCGACCCCGTCGATCGTTGTCGTCTTTTCCACTGTTCTCGAGTCTACAAATAATGTGTTTTTCGAAGGGAACTTAAGAAATATCTCACCCACCATTCCCCTCGACATATCCATAAATCCTAGAATTGTCAAAAATGTGCATATCGAAGCTTCATGTTCCCCTGACGAAATCATCACCTACAAGTCACTTTTCAAAGAATTTTGGGATGTCTTCGCCTACAGCTATGAAGAAATGTCGGGTATTGATCCTGACATTGTCATACATGAGATCAAGACATACCCAAATGCTAAACCCGTCCGGCAATGCCTTCATCTGGTCCACCCACGTAAAGCAGCCGCTATCAAGCTTGAAGTCGAGAAATTTCTCAAAGTCAACTTTATTTACCCAGTGGCTCTCACCGACTGGGTTTCCAATCTTGTCCCAATCGACAAGAAACAAGGCACCATCTGTTTGTGTGTTGATTATAGGGATATTAACAAAGCATGTCCTAAAGACAACTTTCCTACCCCCTTCGTTGACCAGATTATCGACAATTGTGCCGGAAGTGAAATCTTCTCTCTAATGGATGGTTTCTATGGATATAATCAAATCAATATTGTTCCCGAGGACAAACATAAAACTGCTTTTATTTGTCCTTGGGGCACTTTTGCCTATTGGAAACTTCCTTTTGGTCTAAAAAATGTTGGCGCAACCTTTTAGCACGCTATGTCTTATGCCTTCCATGATATCAAGAACATCGTGCAACCATATCTCGACAACTTACTCGCTCATTCCATGCACCATGTTGATCATCTGATACACCTCTGAGCCCTTTTCCTTCGATGTTGGTTTTACCATATACACTTGAATCCTCACAAATGCGTTTTTTGCATAGAATATGGTCGAATTCTAGGCTTTATTGTTTCACGTCAAGGGATCTGGGTAGATCCTTTGAAGGTCAAGGCGATTCTCAATCTCCCTCTTCCTTCTTCACTTTGCCAGTTACAAATTTTGTAAGGGAAAGCAAACTTTCTTTATCGTTTCATCCCGAACTATGCCGAGCTAACTCTTGGATTTACATAACTACTCAAAAAGGGGTCTGATTTCATATGGGATGTCATCACCAACAAAGTCTTTGAAGATTTGAAACTATCTTTGACACGTACTCCGCTCCTCTTCCCACTGGATTACAACCATGATTATTTCCTCTACCTCGTAGCCTCAGATTACACCATCGCAATGGTTCTCGTCCAAGAGGATGATTCTCATGACGAACATGTCATATATTACTTGATTCGAATTCTAACGCCTACCGAAACCAAGCATTTACATGTTGAAAAACTGGCCTTGGCAGCCATCCAAGTAGTTCAACGTTTCCGGCACTATATCCTCTTTTGCAAGACTACGGTAATTTCTAACTGCAACCCTATGCAACACATTCTCACACGTCAACTTATAGGGGGAAAATACTCCAAATGGATCATGATACTATAGGAGTTTGACTTAGAATTTGAATGCGCTAAGTCCAAGAACTCCTTAGTGTTTTCCGAGTTGATATGCGACTTTCCCTATTCTGAGACGAAAAATGTAGCAGTCGATTCATTACCTGATGAATCCCTTTTCCTAATTAGTTCCGATGATCTTTGGTATGGAGATATCATCATATATCTCCAAACCCAAAATTTCTGGCCCAATTTGTCTAGTACTGACCACCATCGAATACGCTACCAAGCCCGTCAGTATATTATCCTCGGTGATACTCTTTATTGTCGTGGGATTGACTCAGTTTTTCGACRCTGCCTCACATTTGAAGAAGACAAGAAATCCCTAAATGACTGCCATTCTAGAGCCTGTGGTGGTCACATGTCTGGGTATGCTACTACCCAGAAGATCTTGTGAGATGGGTATTTTTGGCCCTCTTTATTTAACGATTGTATAATTGTCTTCCAAAAATGCCATGCTTGCCAGACCTAAAACCATAATATACGATCCCATCCTTCTCCTCTTCACCCTGTGGTCTCCGTTGGTCCTTTTTCCAAATTGGGTATCGATTTCATAACATGTCACCCTCACTCAGATGGGGGGCATGGATACATTATTGTAGCCACAGACTATTTTATGAAATGGGCTGAGGCGATGTCGACATTTGACAACACCAGAAAGACCGCAACATTATTCATATTCAATCACATCATAGCTCATTTTGATGTTCCTCAGGCTATCGTCACCAATCATGATAGCCACTTTAGAAACTTCATGATGTCCGAACTCACTGAAAAGTTGGGTCTTCACCATGAAAACTCAACACCCTATTACCCATAACCCAATAGCCAAGTTGAAGTAATTAACAAAGTCCTCATGACCATGCTTCGACGAATGATAGTGATTCACAAAACGAGTTGGTACACGATGTTGTTTTCAGCATTGTGGGCTTACCGAACATCCTTTAAGTCTACTACAGGGTTTACACCATTCCAGTTAGTCTATGGTCTAGAAGCCATCCTACCGATTGAATGTGAGATATCCTCCCTAAAATAGCCATCGAACTCCTACCAAACACTTCTACTGAAGAAGAACGTCTGTTGTATCTCATGCGATTAGATTAAACTCATCGTGATGCCACCCTAGTCATAGAAGCCCAAAAGAAATGTGTCAAATCCCAATACGACAAACATGTTAAACCTCACATTTTCTCCAAAGGTGACCTGGTTCTCCTTTACGAACAAGATCAGGATATGTTAGGAGATGGAAAATTTGAATCTATGTGGTGAGGTCCTTACATCGTTAAATGAGTCCTAGAGAAAGGATCCTACGAGTTAGTAGATTACGATGGTATCCCTTTGAATCAACCCAGAAATGGGTTGTACTTAAAGAAGTACTATGCCTAATATCACCTATGCATGAGTACTTTTATTTTATTGTATCATACTTCTTGTGTGTTACTGTAGTATGCTTTTTTGTTATCTAGTCTCTGCCCTTATGTTACATTGTGTTTGGTTTCCAGACGTCGGAGTCTTCACTACCCCATATTGGCTTCCCTGATGGCGCTAGTCGTAGTACTCAGAACCTTGCTTCTGCTACTTGGGCAATTTATGCCCCTACAAACGAACTTATCACTCTACGAGGTGTGTGTCTCGGCCGTGCAACCAACAATATTGCAGAGTATAGTGTCGTTATCAAATTTTTGATTGATGCTATTTCGCTCGGTATCTGTCACTTGGTTATACGATTCGATTCGCAGCTAGTAGTACTAAAGTTAAGTAATTTCTATGCTATTCGAAGTCCTACTTTATAAACCAATCACATCACATGTATCACACAACACAAGATAAGCCGGTAGAAGCTGTATATATGTATATAACGATCAAATTTTTTTACAAAACGTTTATGTCCAAGGACCAAAATTTCAAAATCTGAAGCTCATAGCTTCTACAAAGTAGCATCATGGGTGACACTCGTGATAACACACGACTACCTAGGCAACCTTACAAAGAAGTCGGCCAATAGACTCTGACACGCCCATAATATGGCACTGATAACGTCGAGGGATCTTTCCGATAGGCATGTCCGAAATGTCAGCAGTCAACCCCTCCAAGTTTTGCTCCACTGCCTCATAGTATTCAACATCCCATCGCAGCACTGGAACCGCCTCTCCTCATCGTTGAATAGGAGATGTACCTGGAGGTCGGTATGGCCCCACATCTGTGTCATCAAAAAGAGATTTTTGATCAGTTCTTGGATGAACATAAAAAAATTTCATATGATAAAAATCACAAAAACATTTAAAAGAACAAAATGTGTACTTATTACCGAGGTCACCCCACTAAGCATCCTCAGGTAGGGATAAATTTGGATCCCCTCGGAAGTCCAATCCAGCATAGGCGTAGTCATCAACCATCAACATCTGTGGCTGCAACCAGTCAAAGAAGGAATCATTGTATTTGATGATGGGCCTAGCTATGTGTTGAGCCATGAGTTTGCACCACCTCAGCATCCTTGGATCCTATGGGGCAGGTAAACCCCACTCAACCTATAATCTCAGTAATGGAACCCTCTCACGAAATAAGGACACCAAAAGTGATCTGTACCCAAACTGCTTCAGGTCACCCTTCTTGCATTTTGTCAACTACCTCTTCATACTGTGGAGAACTGCATCCGACCAGTTGAAGACTCGTGGCTCTCTGTACTCTATGGAATATTGGAAGTAGCTCTGGAGAGCCATGTGTGGAGCTGCGCTCCCAAACATGCATGCTATGGTGAAGAATATGGTTCGCAGGGTCAAATCTTGGACCCCCAAATGGACACCTTGCCTTTGCTTCTTTTTGCCTTTGGAACGCAGTACTAGCGACAATACTCACCCATAGGGAGTCTTCCGCCTCAGATGTTGATCAATATAGCATGGTACCCATGCCGTGATAACCCTGTCAGAAAGTAGATATCCTCGATATCTAGGGTCAAGGTGTGGAATCCCACGTGAAACAACTACTGGTCCACATCCCACATATGAACCAGGTACTACAACAACCTAATTTGGGCCCTCATTCCAGGAATCCAAAAGAATTTCAAGATCCCAAAGTCTCGGAGGGCGGCAATGGTACCCGGGTCATTCCTGACAATAACATCATCTTCCTCATGCTTTCTTTCTCGCCACTCCAGCATCGTGATGGTCAAATGTCTGCACAAGAACCATAAGAGAAGGGTCAACAACTCATTTCAAACCTTGGCATATTTTTTATTGAGCAAAAACCAAAGTGAAATTTCATTTTTCGCCCCTCGCAGGTGCCTTTGAGGCTGCCTACGAGAATCATGCATTCTCGCAGGTCCCGTATGACTAGCCTACGAGAACGCCCGAGTGCAAGTTTTGGCCCTAAAATAAGTCCAAAACCCTGAAATTTGCCAATGAAAATAAAAACTAAACCATGGAAAAGATAGGAGATCAAGAGCCTACCTCGTTGACGGAGACGGTTCGTCAAATGGTTGCCTGTGCCTCCCGCAATCGAGCAATGAAATTTGAGGTAAAAAGAGTTGTTTTGGGCAAAGTTCTTGGCAAAATCACAATGAATATGGTAAAATCCCTTTTACCCACATTTATTTACTTTTTACCATTTTTGTTGATTTTTATATTGTTTAATTCATCAAACATAATGCCTAATAGCCCTATGAGTGTGAATTTTTGCAGATATAACGACTTTGAAGTCCACACAAAGGAGTACATATGTTTTCTCTTTTTCATTGCATGGATAATTGTTTTTAATGGTTTTTAGACAAAACCTCGCGCTTAGTCTTTGTTCGTTCTCACACTCGAAAATACATGAGAATGTAATCGAGCACACTTTTATCACTTTTTCGGGCTCATAAAGGTTATACAAAAGAGGAACCCCCTGGAGTTCTCTTTAAGCTCTTTACAGACTCTCTAAACATGAAAATATTGTTGAGTGATCTTGTTCTTTTCATGCTCATTAAAGTATTTGAAGAAAATGTCTATTGGGTGATAATTTATCTCTTTTTTGGTCTCATCAGACTACTTTACGAAAAAGGAACTAAGAGAGTTCTCTTTTTAAGTGTTTTTCCAGACTCTATAATCATGAAAAACCTTCGAGTTTTCTATATTTGGAATCGTTAAACAAACATCGAAAGACCTGTAATGGGACCGAGCCACTCCTTCCTAGTGTTTGTTAAACATACTCCGGGGGACTCATCCAAAGGATGAGCTTACATCAAAAAGCATATGTTATCCTTCTCAATCTTGCATAAAAATAAAGAGGTACCTGCCATAAATGGTGGGGGAAAATTTGGGAAAGGGATGTGTTTTCGTATTCATGTTTTTTGGCAGTAAGTGTTGCTCTTGAACATGACACCCCTTATTCATTATTTGAAGTTGGTTTGCGAAATCCACTTGTCTCTCATTCGACTTGCTACAAGGTCATATCCTGAGTTGTCTCTAAGTCAGTGTTGCCAGATCCCTGGTCGTGTCATTCATATGTTCAAAAGAATTCCATCCAAAACCTCTATTGAGTCGGCCATCTACAGTTGTCCATTCTTACCAAGTCGGCCTTCCCTGTGTCCATTTTCATCTATATTCATACTCTATTTCACCTTCAAAATCTGTTACTTATTTCATGTCATTGATGGGGGATAAATCAAGGCCCTCCTGTGATGAGTCTTGTTCCATCGACTCCAACTCATTATTCGGAAACAAGACTTAGAAATTATTTGGTACCTTGGAACTTGCATGCCTCAATGGCAGGTTCTCTCACTTTTGATAGTGGGTTTTCATCATTGACCCCTAATCAAGAGATTCTGTTGAATGTTCGACCTCATCTCATTTATTCACATTCATTGAATTGTACCAGTGTACCTTGGGAGTCATTGACATTAATGGTGATTTCCCTCGCACTTGTTAACGGTTTCATCAATGACTGGTAATCAAGTGGTTTCTACCATGTTCGACTTCAGCACATGTAATCACATGGCTAGATTCATTCTTTTAGGTGACGGGATTGAAGACCCTGGGTCTCATCTTTTTTTTCTGGGCTACGATGGAATATGTATGATTTTTTGACACATAGATCCACTTTGTATGTCACATGGCTATGTCGTCTTAATTTTAGTCTTCTCGCATAGATCCACAGTGTATTCCTGGTGGCTATGTAGTATTTTTGACAACATGGATCCACGGTGTATGATTGGTGGCCATGACCTATGTTCATGATGTCATCCATGCGTGATCTAAGTATGGGAATGCCTACCTCAGAACTGGTATTATATTCTGTAGATGCTTGTTTGTTTTCAGGTTTCCGATTAGGTGCACCCGTAGTTTCTGACACACACATGCAGTTTACAAAGTATTTCGGTTGTCACAGATTCCAGCCTCATACTTTTGGGGGCATTCTATTACACATGATTGTGGTTACTCTGGTTATGTCTTAACAATGGTGTATTCAGGCTCCCAACAAGGACTTTTTGCCTGAGAAAAGTGGCCCTTGTCTCCTTCCAAAAACATATTTTTAAAGTGAGTTTGCAGGCTACCTATGCCCTAGGGTGCAAGAATCCCTCATTCTCGCAGGTCACCTACACTTAGGGTGAGAAATTCTCGCAGTTTGCTCCATACACAGGGTGCGAACCTGTTTTTAAGCTTGGAAAGGAGAAGACGTCTCGAGGGTTCTAGAAGGGAATCTTCTAGAAAATGAGTTGGCATTCATATGGTTGTCATTTTATTGACTTCTCAGATTTGATGGGATCATCCTCATCCATGTAACCATCTCTCCTTCTCTTATATATTGAAAGGTTTCTCATGGAAAAGGTTAAGCAAGATTGAATGAATAATTGGTGAAAGAATTATGTGGAGAACCCTGCTTGGACAGAGGCTTGAAGGCTCTAGTTGGTCTATCAAGAGGAATTAGATCTTCTTCATGCAAGTATAGAGCAAGTTTGTGTGTTGGAACCAAGGGTCACTAAAAGGAAGCTTGCGACATCAAGGCGATCAGGTTGTATCTTCTACTTTCAATTAATATGATACAGCGGCATGTCCATTTCCTATAAAGTCACTCTTACTTTATTGTGTAATTCCTTGATCATATGCATAAGTTGACATTGAATACGTTTTTCTATCTTCACTTTGGTTGGTTTGTGTTGTCTTGGACTTGACCTCACGAGAGCACTGGAGCAAAGTGGGAGCAACAAAGACCTAAGGAAGTGATATAAAGGTATGCCACTTATTCCTCCCTATTAGCAGATTTAATGATTACAACTTAGGGAAAGAGTAGTGTCATGTCCTATTTTGTTCTAGATCCAGGTGCATCTAAGGAGATCTGTTAGTGTCCGCACCTACCGATTAGTCCGATAACACCTATGGTTGCTTCTTATTTTCCGTGTTGTTTGTCTTGGTGCACCGACCTTTGGAGGTTCCATATTGGGTAGTTCTTGGTTCCATGATTGAGCTTCAATTTCTATGATCTCCAATCTCATATGTTTTCCTTTCCTCTTCATTCTCTTTAGTTTCACGGGTTTGAAAATGCACAATAATTCTTGTTTGGCTCATGTTTTCAATATATATAGAGGGTGTCACAAATTCCCTGAATCTTTTCAAAGAATGTTCTTTGGTTTTTATTAATGCGTTGAATATTTTCGAGTATGCTTAGTTCAGTTTCATAAATACCCAATTCATGCCTTTTTGCTCCAACGACCCATTTCTTTACTTTTCTGATCGTTGGCCCTTTTTCTGGTGCACTACACTTTTTCGCTGCGTCGTACATTTACACTGTGACTTTTTCCTTAGTGCACAACGTTTTCTTCATGTCAACCATATGCTACGCGCAATCACTTTTTATCTTTGTCACATTGATTCCACTATCTGCTGCATGTGATATTTCCTCGTATTTTGTACTTTCTTTATTTTCTATTTTTTTCTTCCTTTTTCTCCTTTTTCTACTTTTGTCTTCCTTTTTATGAGTTTTCTTTCCTAATCTCTACTATAGTACACTATAAACACACCTTTCTCACTGCGTTGTAACTTTTAAGGGTTAGTAGGTCAACTATCCCTGTATAGTTTTAGTCAACCACTGTTGATCATTCCTTTCAATTATGTTCCTCCCAAATATTTTAGTTGTATAGATCCCCCATCTATGACAGTATTTAATCCATATGGACCCAACCAATACATTCTAAACTTACCATGGTGTTGAAAAAATTTGTTTCCATAGAGAAATACTAGGTCTCCCTCCTTAAAAATATTATTTTTAATATGTCTGTCATGCTAGGATTTGTCTCATGATTTATGTACTTCCTGCTGAAATACTGCCAGAATCATGTCCTCTTCCATTTCCCTTAGTTGAAATAAACCTTCCTGTACTGCTTCCCTTTCTGTCATATTGGTAATTGTTGCTACGAGCAGACTGGCTATGCGAAATTCTAATGGTATTGTTGCTTCCTGCCCATACACCAATCTAAATGGTGTATTTCCTTTCAACTTATTACATGTAGTACTATATGCCCATAGTAATGTTGGTATCTTCAAGTCCCAATCATCCCTGTTGACATTGCATATTTTAGTGAGAGCATTTTCCAAAATCTTATTGAAATATTTTATTGTTCCATTTTCCTGAGAATGATATGGTGTACTCTTATGGTGATAAACTTCAAACTCCTTAGTTATAAATTTGATGGTAGCATTGGTAAAATGAGTGCACTAGTCACTGATCAAAATCTTGGTACATCCAAATCTGGTGATCACTTGCTCAAACAAGAAGTGTGGTTTTGTCTCTGAGCTAGTCTTTGAATAGTGTTGCTTATGGCCATCTTATTAAGTATTCAGTCGCAGTAATAATATACCTAACTCCTAACCTTTTTCTTGGTGGCTTAATAGGTCCCACAAATTCTATATCCCATTTTTCAAATACCTATAGAGTCACTTGTGGTCTTAGAGGCATCTCATCCCTTCTGATAGGTTTTCCAACCCTCTGACAGACACCCCATTTCTAGTAATATTCCTTGGCATATTTATGAATTGTTGGCCACCATAATCCTGCGCGCAATACCTTTTGTGCGGTATATTTACCTGTATAGTGGCCTCCAACTATCCCTTCATGAGTTTATACTAAAATTATCATCCTTTCATGTTCCAATACACACCTTATCAAAATGCTATATGAACCCATTTTGTATAAATGTCATGCAATAAGTTGATAGTCTACAGCTCTGAATACCATATTTTTCTTCTTCACATTGCTAAACTCTTGTGGTGAAACCCCTGTACTTAAGTATTCAATAATATTAGCGATATATTCATCAGCTACCTATACTGAAAATAGTTGTGCATCAGGGAAGTTGTCTTCCAAGTTAGTAGGTTCTTCTCCATCAATTACCCTTGACAGGTGATAAGGTTATGCATTTAGCTTCCCTAGCTTGACTATCACTTTGAAATCAAATTCTTGGAAAAATAATAGCCATATACAGATCCCCCCCCAAAAAAAATTGGCTTGTTGATTAGATATTTGAGGGAATAATGGTTTGTGAAAATTTTTAAGTGTTTCCCCAGTAAATAGTGTATGAATTTCTGAAGTGCATATACCATGGCTAGTCCTTCTCTTTCTTTGGTGTTGTAATTCTACTCTGATTCTGACAACTTTTTTCTTGCAAAGGATATAGGATGGTCTAAGTCCCTTGCTCGTGGTTGCACCAAAATTTCTCCAAGTGTTATGGTTGATGCATCTACATGCACATGAAATACCTTTTCCAAATCTAGAAATACTAGTATAGGTTTTGTTACCATATTTTGTTTTAGAGTGTCCAATCCTTGATGAGAGTCCTCATTCCACTGAAATCTAGTGTCCTTTAAAAAAAATTCCATTGGTGCAGTGATCTAAGCATACCCCTTTATAAATTTCTTGTAATATCTTGTATGTCCTAGTGTTTCTCTTAACTGGTGCACTGAATTTGGTAGTGGTAAATTTACAATAACTACAATCTTAGCAGGATCCACTAATAAACCTTTTTTACACACTATATGTCCCAACAATATTCCAAAATGTGTCCTAAAAAATCATTTCTTGATGTTCACTGAGATTTGACATTTCTTGCATCTTTACAACATGATTCTTAACACTTATACATGATATTTTAATCGAGTTATATACAATCCAATCATCCAAATATACTTCTAGAAACTGATGTATGAATTCCTTAAAAGAAGCTATGACTACTCTTGAAAATATGGTTGGTGCATTCTTTATCCGAAATCGAATGACTGTATATTGGTACAATCCCCATTCTGTAGAAAACATAGTCTTGTACCTATCTTTTGTAGCGATTTTGATCTGATGGTAACCTAATAATTCATATGTGAATGAATATGCTTCTTGGTCTCCCACATTCTCTAAGACCTCATCTGTAAAAGGGGTAGGGAAAGGGTCATGTAAGAAAAAATCAATAATTTTCCTCAGATCTACACAAATCCTTGTCCCCCCCCTTGTTTCTTTTCTTGGATTTCCATAGGATTGATCCATTCAGATTCCTCTATTGGTTATATGATACCAGCTTCTAGCATTATGTCAATTTCTTCTTTCACTTTCTGCTTATACATTGGATTCAATCTATAGGGTTTTTTCCTAATAGGTCTAGCCTCAGGTTTGAGTGGTATCTTCATCTCACCTAACTCCCCTGCTATGCCTTTCATATATGTAAAGTTAATTGGAAATAGGTCATTGTATTTGCGTAGTAACTTTGTTATTTTTTCTACTATTTTCTCATCCCAATAATCTCCAATAGTTTCCATTTTAGGATTCTCATTGGTCCCAATGTTGACTTTATTAACTTTGATTGGTGAGGAAAATAATTTTGACTCCATATATGGACCTTCCACCTCTCTTTCTCCCTCAATGTTTCAAATATGAATGTTGCATGGATCACCTTCATCTGGTGCTTCTTCTTCCACTTGATAGCATGAAAGTAACTCTTTGATTCTGTATCTATTATGTTGTTGATATTATGTCTTGATTTAAACTTATGGTTGATTTCTTAATATCATTCCATGTATTAGCTTCAGTGTTGAATCCATGTTGGGGTTCTCATGTTCAAATGAGAAAGTTACTACAAAGTTTTGTCGTAATCATGTCCATTCTATAGTGCCTTTGCATATATCTTGATCTATATACCAGTTCCTTGGGATTCCTTCCAATGTATGGATAAAGTGATGAGTCCAATCCTCTGGCGGTGTCATCCTCCATTGTTCCTTTCAATTATCTAAGTTTTCAACTAGTGTTCCTTGTCCATCATACCTTTGCATTTTATTTCTCCCTTGCTTTGTGCCAAATCTAATGTGCAATAGTTGTTTACATTGATACCAGTCCTTAATTGTTTCTTTGTGTGCACCCAACCATATTGCAGGTGTGGCCTTGAGTGAAATATCTAGGGCTAAGAGCCTATGATTTTCTAACACTTCATCTTCATATTTTGTCAAAAGATCCTCCAATTCATTTAACACATGAAAACTAGGAGGTTATTTTATGTTTGTACCCACCCATCTCACTGCGTGGTATATTCTTGCACACCTTCTTGTGGAAACTTCATGTAATCTCTGTTTCCAATTCTCCAAACCTGTATTTGAGTCAAAAGCACATGATGTAATTCTTCTCCAAATGAATACCCCATCTTCATTTGGGTTAACATAATCCTATTCTCGTGTGGTGATTCTATACAACTGGTTTATTTCCTCTAGATCCAAACAAGTGGGTTCTACAAACCTTTCTCCTTATGATGGATCGAATGGTGCAATGAATCTATATTCACCTGATTCAAAGATCATTTTTATTTCCTTCAAGTTTATTATATCTTGGTTATCAAATTCCCAATCCAATCCAAGCAATGTTGGGTAAGGTGTTGTACCATCTACTATCTCTATTACTTCAAAATCTTCCATAGTGCACACTCCATCCAAATCTACTGTCACACATTTAAGCCTTCTAATTGGTAATTCTTTGTGTTGATTTGCTAATTTCAACTAGCTAGTTGAATAGCCTAGTGTGGGTTCTCCCATACACTGCCATGTCTTCTTAGGTAAGACATTTACTTCAGATCCTAAGTCCAGTATGATATCTCCCATATTTAAATCCCAATGTTGGAAATCATTTTGAATTCTTTGCTTGTCCTTCTTCTTGTATGGAGATGATTGACTATTTTTATTCTAAATTTCCTTCCACCTTGGTGTTACATATTTCTAGCATATATTGTAAAACCTAAACAAATGATGGGTCACTAAATAACTTAACACAAGATTGTAGAAAAGTCTTTATGGTACTTACTTTCTCTAAAGGTTGTGCTTCACTAGTATGGTCCATTGACTCAGGAGGAAATTTCGTACATTGGTAAGTTTTGAGTGTGTTGTGTGGTTGATGTAGATGAAATATTTTTCTTGAGAAACTCTTGTATGGCCTCCTTGAATGTTTCATTTTCTTTCCATGCATCAAACTACTTTTTTGGTTCAATATTCTTCTTAAGCCATTGGTGTTTCACTGGATCTTGTTTTACTATGTCAGTTCATGTCTTGGCTCCTCCTCGAGTGACTATATTGATGTTTATCCCATCCTCCCTGGTTTCTATATAGATCCAATGGAAATTCTAGTTTTTCTGGTTCCTTTTTTCTTAGATCTTCCCCAAGAGTGTCAAATAGTCTTCTGTGTAATGATCTGTTGTGCGACAGTACATACATATCGCTAGTGGTAGTGAACACTCCTTTACATAATGTTCTAGTTGTTGGAACTTGTGACACACTATTGGTCCTCTGCCTTGTCCAAATCCTCCTCTACCTCATCCTCCACCTCTATATCCTTGTGGAATGTTATACTGAGGTACTTGGTTATATTGTGTGGGGTTATACCATGGATACGCATTATTGTGCTATTGTTATGCAGTGTTGTAACGGTGTTGCGCATTATTGTATGGTGGTGGTATCTGGTTTAACTGAGGTGTATATTGTCCTGTCATCATTTCTGCTTGCACCTTGTAAGTATCTGAAGTTATTTCTCTCATCATCTCCATCCTCCTACAATTCTTATCATCATGACCCACTAACTTGCAAAAATTACAATATGAACTTTTGGGTATTGTCTTATACTTTTGCATCATTGGGAAGTGATATGGATCATGTCCATGTGTCTTGAAAATATCGCACCATGGTCCTCTTGTTGGAAATGGGTTTGGCACCCCTCTTTCCATATACTGCACGAAAGTTGGGCATTCATTCTTATGGTGTCCTTATGTTCTACATAAGTTACACCAAATAACTTCTCTTTTCTCTTTACCCTTATTCTGGTTAAGTTGAAATGTTAGATTCTTCATATCATCCTTCAACTCCTCTATTGTTGAATCTGTCTATTGATATTGGTTCTCTTCCAATTGTAAGGCTACCTACAGAGCCTCTGCCTGAGTTTGGAAATTTTGTTTTCTTAATGGTTATTTCAAATGTGGTAACAGTGAGTTTACAAATAGATTCCTATGTTGCATGTCAGTCATTGCATATTTCATCTTACCATTTAAAATCTTAAACCTATGATCAATCTCCCAAACAGACTCAGTTGGTTTTTTCTTGATTTCAATCATTTCATTCATATACTAATCCTTTGAGATGGGCTTATGAAATTCGTTTATCATTACTTTTTCCACATATGTAATATTCCTTGTTACTCCTAGTGGATTGTTTACATCTAGGCTCATTTACCAATCCAGTGTGTGGTCTCTTAGCATGATAGCTAACTGCATGAGTTTTGTATCCTCATATGTGATCTTCTTTTCTTCCCAAATATTTTCACAGGTGAATAAATGTTTTTCAGGGTCCTCTAATGCCTCTACCCAAAATTCTGGTAACCTGATCATGGGATCTTGTCCTGGCATTTTAAACTATGTTTTACTACTACCTTTACACAATGTAGATATTTGAATATTACTTCTTGAACTGGATCCTCCAGTTTCTTCTCCTTTCTTGGATTCATTTACTGATGTCTTTCTTCCACTAAAATTCGGTTGTCTAAATGCTAGTGTTATTTCTGGTGTGCTAGTCACACTTGGGGTTGTAGGTTCCACACCGGTGATGATCTGGATTGGATTTTTTCCTTATGTTCCTACCCTTGGACCTCTTTTTTTCCTTTAATATGTTTCACACATGATTTCCTCAATCTTCTCCATAGCCTGTAGATCCTCTACCTCTTAATCATCACTTTCTAATCCCTCTCTATCAACTATGGCTCTCTTCTTGTTATTCATCTTATATTGGTAGGGTACTCCACTGCGCGTATTTCCATTTGTTTTCATTATATTCTTTATCCATTCTTCCTTCATCATGATTAGGTCCATGGCCTCCTTCTTTCCCTTATCCATCTCTTCCTCCATTTTTCAACCTCTTGTCAGTGCTTCCCCCCTTCCCCCATGCACACAGGGAAGTTTAGTTTTTTGATTCCATGGTCATCACACCGTTGTTATACAATAAAATATTGATTGAAGTATACAATGATCTGATGTACCTACCTCTAGGTCCCTTTATAAAATCCTACTCTAATGTGGTGTAAGACTTCTCTGTATCTACTACAAATTTGGTGATAAACCCTGCAATAATACTTCCTAACCAGAAATATAATGCGCACGTGAATTTGTTATTAACTTGTTGTAACTACACGATCTCCATATGATTCCACTCCAGCTATCTAACTCTATTTGTAGGGTGATTGTCTTTTAAACTCAATAACCACTCTTGAAACAAATGCAGGAAATCACAAAAAATACCTCATGTAGGTCACTAAACACATATTTGTCAAGATATTTGCGCAGTGTTAGCTTAGGGTTTATGTTTTCCTTTTGTGCAAACTCGAGTTCTTTTGTTTTCAACCATCTTTTGATATTCTCCTTTGTTGGATTCAATGGCCTAAACATTCCCTTCTATACCTTCATTCTCCACATGTTTCTTCCACAGATCACATCCATTCAATCCTATGCAATTCCAGTCAGAAACAAAACCATTTTTTAGTTGGATCTCTCTCTTTCTCTTCTTCTTGGGTTGACCCAAGCTCAAATTTTAACAGGTTTCCAACAAAACCATCTAAAACTATCGGCCCTCCTAGAAAACCAAAAGGAAACAATGCTCACAGAGTGCACAATGCAGTCTCACCCAAGATAGCTCTATGGGTGAATGTAATACCCAGGTGTTTGTAGTCTAGGAATGAGTGGGGATATGGGAGGGTATTTTTTCTTTCTTTATGCATTAAACTTATTCTTGATCAAACTATTTCTAAGATTCATTCGTCTTTTATCCTTATGCATGCATGCTAATACATCTAGTTATTCATTCATTTATAAAATAATCATTAACATAAAGTAAACATTCATGAACCATAAAAAAAAAAACAAGTTTTACTGTGGTTCACCCCCTCCTAGGCTACGTCCACAAAGATTTCACTTCTCTGCTCTTTTATTTAGTTTGCTGCAAAATCTGGCATTGCATGCATTATATCTTCAATCATACAATCATGTTGAGGTTAAAGAACCTCTATGAGGTGGAATAGATCACACCAGGCTCATCATCCTATAACCTAACCCTCAAAATCTACCTTACTCGACTCTTCTACAGCCTCAACAACTTTCAACAACAATTATCAACAATCTTTATTCACTTAACCAATAATAACCTAACCCCTAACCTAGACCTCCTAGGTTATTATTTATACTATTTTACAGGATTATAGTCGTTACAATACTTATCAAAAACCCTAAACCTATCATGGTTAGGCTTGCCTTCCTCCTCACCACATGGTTTTTCCTCTTACATTCTTCTTTTCCTTCTTTTTCTGCATGTTGCTTTCTTGCCACTTGTTACGCGTGCTCGAAAATTAGGTATTTCCTCAAAATAGGCCTGTGCCCAACATATTGTAGACATTCCATGATACATATGCAGAGCACATCCATATGCTAGCTGCATACCTGAAAGCCTGCATGTACTCTAAAAAATTGCAAAAAAAATATAAATTCCATGCTTTCTGACAGAGTTTACAGGCTATTTTGGGTTGCAAAATAATTTTACCTCTTGTAGTTCTTCTGAAAACCATATAACCATCATTTATCCATATAAAATGGGATCTAGGGGGGTCATTTGGGCATATAAAAGAAGAGGCAAGTGAACTCTTCCAAATTTTATCCCTTATATTCCAAGTCTTTTGCATCCTGCTCTGAGTTTCATCCTCAACAATCCCTTCCAGTCAACCTCCTTTATACAATCCATCATTTTCCCATATATTGTCATGTTGGTTATGAGGATAGCATATTGGGAATAGTGCACTTGGAGTCAAAGTAGAGGAACCCAAGCAAGGTTCGTGGAGCAGTGCGAACAAGATTCAGGTTGTAACTTCCAATCTTGTTATTAATAAAAGAGAAATATTCTTGTATCGGATATCCTCATCTTTAAGTTCACATTTGTAGATGATTTTCATGAATATATAGACTTTTATATGATCTTAATAGTTATGCATATGTTGTCATAGTTTGTTCTGTAAAGTTGTTTCAGATCGTCTTTGGGAGGAGGCCAACAATCTTGGGACATATAGCAATAGGAAGAGATCTACAACAACCAGAAGGACTTAAGGTACATATTTCAATCTTCTCTCCCTTCCCTTAATTATCATTAGGTCTTGTTGGATTTCGGTTAAAGTAGAAGAATTTCTATTTTTTAAGGTGTCAAGGCTATGCCTAGTCACTAGACCCGAATTATGGGGATTTTTCCTCATAGCAGTTTGTGATTGAATGTCATAGATGGAAGGATGGAGGATGCAATGCGATGAATTTTTAGGAGAAAATAAATCTATATTAGAAAATAATCCATCCTTTCTATGATGTTCCTTGGCTCAATTCTTCTACTAATCTAGGTATATTTCATTTTTATTCTATTTTATGTCATACAAATCCCAATCCAAAATTAGATCATCCACCACTTCTTTTACTAGATCTCTTATAAAGGATCCCCCTCATTTATCTTCCAAGGACATAACCATATCAAGGTCATTGGATATGATACTATTAGATATTAGAATGGTGTCTACAGGGGAACTTGGATAATCCCAAAACTCCTATTTTTCTCTATAATGTATTTGAGGATAGATATACAATAGATAATCTATTGTTTGGTTGATTTTGGAGCTAAAAAGGTATACACCTAGTGTTGATATACACAAGTCTAGAGTGACTCAACAACTATTTGGTCCCAAAGTGTGCAGATGCCTCCGAAGGTCCCTCTTGCACTTATGACCATTCCATTACTACACTTCCAAATTTTTATTTTTAAATCCATCATAGTTTTTTCTTCTATTTTTGTTTTCTAGATAAGAATGATATTTTCACATTCTAAGAAAATAAAATATTTCATTATTACTTTCTTTGTTTCACTTTCCGTTCCCTACAATTCTAGGATAACATTTTCGTTTTTTACTTGATGGGGTTTTAGATTGCCAACCAAAGATCTAGTCTACAACATAGATTGGGAGCTTAGAACCTTGTCCCCGTTGACTACCTCTTCTCTTATTTCTTTGTTGTTTTTTCAACATGTTTTCTTCTAGATTCTTTCTTCCTCTTCCTCCTCCTCCTCCTACTAATATAAATATTTTTTCTCGTTCTAACCTCCACTCTACAAAGATTGATATTTTGTAGGGGACATAAAAGGGGGAGGATAGAAGCTTCTTAGCATTCCAAAATAGGGCTTGATCTAATACAAAGGCGTTCTTAGGAGAGGAAAAGTGTTTTTTTCTAGGGGGGGTGGAGGGGGCCACTTTAGAGGTGATAGGTTGTGGCAAGGGAGGCTCAGAGGGATGAGATTTATAGAGGGGATGCAGAGAAGGGGGTGGCATGAGAGGGGGTTCTAGGTCTTTAGAGTTTGAAGGTGAAAATACATAGCAACTATTCAAATCAAGGGAGATATTTCCCTTCTAAATATTAGGTTTTGTTGGGGTAGATTGTTTGCTTCCACTGGATTTTTTAGGTTGGTACCATTATTAAGTATTCTCTTGGGATGGGTGAGACAAAGAGAAGCTCTTATAGATTTTGGTAAAGTAGCCATAGTCATTGTAGTATTTACACTCAACAGGGACATGCTCATACTCAAGTTTTTGAAGATCGATTTGGTTATCCAAAAATATTTTTTGTCTTTTTGGAATCCCTTTTCTATATATCCACTTCAACACAAATTCTAGCATGGGAAAACATGCCATATTTTAGGTTTAGACTTATCAATGTATATTCCCAAAGCATTGCCTATGGATTGCAAGGTTTCATCATTTCAACAATGAAGGGATAGATGAGATAGGAATACAGAGACTAGGACCAAAATATGGAGTCTAGCGATTTAGTGACATTCCTTGTGCTCCCATAAAGTATGGACTGCTTTAGGACATGAGATCCACATCTTCTTTGCATTTAAACAAAAAGTGAAGTATCCTTTTCTGTAAAAGAATGAGATAACTCACCTTTTATAAAGGATAGCTAGTTTTTTTGCATCCACTAATCCATTTCCCTAGGTGAACACCATAACCCAATGAATTGTCCAATGAGTACTCTTTCTATAAGGGAAAGATCTTTAAGGTGTGACAGATGGTGACAAATTCACCTATAGGGTAGATTCCAACTTCTCAACACAGTGCAAAGGTGTAGATATGTGATGGGTCTTGTAGTTTGTAACCAATAATCTTTAGAAGGTTAGAGCTTAAATAGAGAGGGATAACAGGTTGCAGGGTATGTCCCCAATAAGTGTAGTACCCTTGGGTGTGTGGGTGTAGTGTCCTTGTGTGTATGAGAGAATCTGTTTGACCTCTTAAAGTAAATTGGTTTAAGTAGGTAATATTATAATACTTTAACATCCACTTTTAAAAAAACATTATGTAAGAAACAAAATTGAAAATAAGAATGCAAAATTTAATTACAAACGTAGATCTATCTTGATTGACTACCTTTGAGATTTGTATATAATTTAAATCAAGAAATAATTTGCATCCTAGCTTCTATTTTTAAATCTATGTAAATATTTAATACTTTCAAAATTAAAATAAATTTATATTAATTATATTCATAAATCACATAAATAAATAAAACTATTGATATATAAATCATAATCATTATTTAATTATTAATTATAATCAATTATATATTCAAGTCATCCATCCATTATTGTCATGTACTTAACCATTATTTAAAAATCATTACAACTTGTAACAGAGTGATATATTCATATTTAATGCAGTCAAATGTTTTAAACATTATCACTTTTACAACTTTAGAATCCATAATATTCTAATTTGAACACTTCACAACTCCAAAATCGAAACGGAATTGGGAGATTCTGTTTTATTTGATGGATAGGTAACTCTTTGACGAAGAGCAATGTGTCGGGCTTATATTACATGCAACATTTCAAATCATATCAATTAAAGAAAATAATTTACGAGTACAATTCCCTATGTTTGATATTGTCGAATGCTTTTCTAATGATGGGTATTAAAATATTTGGTGATTGCCATTGATACCATAGTCAAATCACTATCTCGAGATGTTCAGTGTATCAATCTACACCCTCTAAAGGAATACACCTTTTAACTAAATATAATATCTATAACAAATAAGGTAAATGGATTGGAATATTCAGAATTAAAATAATACCAGTCCAAGAAAGTCTGGTCACCATTGCCTATTTTAGCCAGGCATCTATGGCCTTCATTATTATTAAATTTTTCAATTCTAGATAAAGTAGAAGTTATCTTCGATTGAAGGAAACAAGGACACATGCCCATGTTTTCGAAAGATAATTATTTTAATTTTATTTGGTTCTTTGTTCGCCATAATGTCTTTCTATTTATTTATTTCTTATGAGTTGGCCATAATGTTTTTCTATTTTTTCCTTATATGAGTTGGCCATGATGGGTTTTTTATGCCATTTTATAATTGTTTAATTAAAGTGGTTATTACTTAACTTGTTTATTGAATTTAATATTCTAATTGCAATAAAGGTGTTAGATTTTGTTATCATTATTAAATGAATTTAATATACTAATATATTATTAAAACCACAATCACATATAATAATTATAAGTTGTTTTCAATTAAAACCACAATCACATATAATAATTATAAGTTGTTTTCAATAATTAAATAGTATTTTTATTTATTTATAAAATTTATTTATTTTTTATAAAATTGCACTACGTAATATAAATTATTCAGATCAACTCACTTCTCACATCTAAACTATTTTTAAGAACCTCGAGTCTTTGTCATATACTTTTCATTCAGTGGGAGCAATTTCCAATCATGTATATTCATTTAGCATTTAGTGATATGAGTGAAGGACAAATCACGAAAAAATTCTACACATTATATATTACTTTTTAGAAGTCTTTGAAAATAAATTCTACACGTTATATATTACTTTTTAGAAGTCTATGAAAATCTGAAAATATAATTACCGTCTCAGGTTTATTGCTAAAGATTAATAGAAATATCTATGCCGCCATCTAATTTTAGATAAGAGTCAGAAAGATCATCGGCGCAATGGATTACCGTTATTAGTAAATGGATACATGTACGAGTGAGTTTGTAGAATATTTTCATATCCTTATATAATATAAAATTGAATAGGTTAGAAGTTAAAAAGTAAAAGAGTTATCGTTTCATTATTAATAATTTTTTTATATGACCACTTTTTAATATGAACATATAAAATAAGGATGTCACATTTGATATATATTAATGATTATTGAATAATCAATTTTTGATTTTAAGTATTATTCTTTACTTTGTCTTTTCTTTATTTCTATATCATTTTTTCTCAATATAAGTGGATAGTATCTCCCGTGCCCTCTTGGTCCTCGTTTAAGTGGATAGTGTCCTTACCATCTTCTCAATTTAAGAGAGGTATTGTGGCAATAGAAATATAACTTTAGGTTGTCTATCCAATAACATATGTTGTGTCTTCTTGTACTTATTGAAAATTATCACTCATTAAAAAAAAAATTATGAGAGCCATAATATTGTATTGTTGGAGTTATGGAGACTCAATAAGATAAAGAAACTTAAGAGAGTAATAATATTGTGTTGTTGGAGCTATGGAGACCTAATAAAGCTCAGTAAGTCTTCTACTTTGAGTGTGAAGATAAAATAAGGAAGAAAAAATTTCTCATTGCAAAACCAATAATCACTCATAAATGAATAAGGTTACGAGAGCTATAATATTGTGTAAGATGAAGAAGGTTACCAGAGTAATAATATTGTGTTCTTGGAGCTATGGAGACCCAATAAGGCCCAATAAAGCTTTTACTTCAAGTCTGAAGCTAAAATAAGGAAGACAAAAAATTGTGGTTGCAAAACCTTATTTCATTATCATCTTCCTATTTCATTATCAACTTTCTTTAAAATAGTTTCTTCTCTTTCTCTCTTTTTTTCTAATTCTTGCTTGAACTTTTCCATGTTGTGTCCTCTCCTATGCCATTTCCAACCTAAAGCTCTTGTCCATAGACAACTTGACGAGTGCTTACAATTTCTCCTCCCTCAAGATTGAGAGACATTGTTGTTTCATCAAGTACGTAATCAACAATCCTCATGCCATCTTTTCTTAGCCATTCTTCTTCCATTGGATTTGTAGGTAAAGGACTCTCTGAGTTTATTTTCATGTCCTTGTTAATTTTAATAATTGATGTCCAACAATCTACCGTAAAAACTTCTAATATAATTATTTATGCTTTTGTGTTTAGTTCCAAAATGTCGATAGTATACTAGAAAATTTTGGCCATGAGCTTGTCTCCACCTTTCATGAAAGAAAAACAATATGGTCATAGGCCAAAGGGGAATTAGAAACCTACTTTAATGTTGATTAGTATGGAATTGGATAGCCTAGAGGGTAAAGAATAAGAGATTTATTATTCCATTGTTAATAGTTCATTCTTCTACATAGAATCAACTTTTTTATATGGGCATTTAGAGTAGTGACGTCATGTTTGATAGTGTCTCCCATATATATGTGTGTGTGTGTGTGTGTGTGTGTGTGTGTGTTTGTTAATAACCAATCAGTAACAAATCTCTAGTAATAATTCTAATTATTATTATCCACTTCATCTTCTCTCCATTTCTGTATCATTTCCTCCCAATTTAAGTGATATCATCCCCACTATACTCTTAGTTTAAGAGAGGTTCTATAGTAGTGGGAATGTGACTACAAGCTATCTGTTTGAGAAGAAATATTGTGTCTTCTTATATTTTCTAAAAATGGACACTCATTAAAATGAAGAAGTTTATGGCGGCATTGAAATAATATCATTTTGTTGAGGCTACAGAGGCCCAATCCCAAGGGAGAAGATCCCTGATGGTTGTGAAATACTTAAGTACAAGTGTTTTCTTGTAACACACCCCAAACTCACTTCTAGGAATATGTCACTATAATACAAACTATGTCACATACAAAAAATTCAAAATTTATTTTACTTAACTCATTATTCCTATGATATCGAACTAATAATTTATCCCAACACGGCTCCAATACTCATTTGTGATATTACTCCCTACATATGAAATAATTTTGTGTTCCTAATGGCATGTAATCCCATGCATTATTATAACTATTATAGAGTAACACAATTAAGCATATATAAACACACATTAATCATCATAAAAATCTTGGATTACTGAGAGGGGGGTGAATTAGTAATAGAGAAATTTATTCCTTTTTAACCACAATATATGAGTTTTGTTAATATTTATGATCAGTTTACCAATATCATTCAACAAGTGAAGAATAAATAAATCATGAACAATGAGCAATCACACACATACACAGTACACCAACATTTTTACGTGGAAACCCAATGTGGGAGAAAACCACATAATGATTTTTCTTATATGTCTTTAAGAATTACATTCATTGGAAGCACTAACTTCCTTTGTTTTCCAGCTACAATTGGAAGGAGGCTCCAACCCCCTATTTTTCAAGCTACAACCTGAGGGAAGCACCAACTCCCCAGTTCTCTGGCTCCAACCATAAGGAGGATACAATCCCCTATGTTCTCCAGCTACAACCACCTATCCTTTCCTTGTCCTATCGCTCTAAAATATAAGTGTCAAATAGATGATGAAACCACTACCACATTGTCACTGTGGGATATACCACTGTAAACCTGTATCAATCTATGCCAACAACCTATAACCAACATATACCAATATCTTGTGATCAACCTGTACATGTACTCAGTCTGTACCGACAAAAACCAATAGGTACATGACCTGTATGTATTGCAACTCACGTATGTTTGCAGACTATCTATACTGCAGCCTTTGTATGTATGTGTCATGTCTATACTACAACCTTTGTATGTACGCGACCTGTCTATACTACAACCTGCATACACCTTTTGAAATATATGGTTTTCACCTTTCAGAAACTCAAACCCCTTGTTGCCTCTATCACACCAACCTACAACCTGTCACTGTGTCCAAACTATAGTTGTTTTATATGCATACATCTTCATACATATCCTTTAACCAAATTCATTTATGTTTATCTAGTCATGTACCTTACATGTGTATACAATCATGATCAAGTGTAATAACTCTCACATGGACTAGACATCAAAACCTCACTGATATGCAGCCTCACACTACACAAACAACTTCATAACCACTTCACAACCAAAACCCTCAACCATGTATCAAGAAATACAAGCTATGCTTCAACACTTAAACCAACAAGATGCACCAATCAATAATACCAACATACGAGTGTTATAATTATGTTGGACATTTGGGCTAACCCAGGTTCTGATCTCAAAGGTTTCCAACAAAACCCTCAAACTATCGGCCCTCCTCGTAAACTAGAAGGAAACACTACGCAGATAGTGCATAGCATAGTCCCACCTAAGATAAATTATGGGGGACTGTAGGACTCAGATGTCTGCAATCATGGAAGGGGTTGGGAATGTGATATGTGTCTTCTTCTTATGCATCATATTTATTACGATTACAACCAAAAACTATGACAAGATCTATCTGTGAGGTAGACTAGACTAGACCAGGATCCACAACCTATGACCTAACCCTCAAAAACCCACTCTCCTTAACCAACCTCTATTATACCTCCTAGGAATTTATTTATACTACTATATTGGCTCATAGACATTAAAATCATATCAAAAACCCTAACCCTAACATGGCTAGGATTGTCCACATGTGCGTCGCTCTGCTTATCCTTGGTCTTTGGCATGTTGCTTTTCCTCCATCTTCGGCATGTTGCTTTTACTCCATATATGACACGTGCTCCAAAATTGGATTTTCTCCCCAAAATAGGCTTGCGCCAATAGACCCCCAACGCTAACACGTGCTCTATTAGTTCCTCTATCATATGCATTGTAATATGTTCGTTCAATAATGTTGTTCTCTCTGTATGATCACGTTCCATCCTTGTATTTTATACCTCCAATTCTACAATTATTTGTGTTGCTTTCTATTGAAGTGGATCCAATTGAGCCTTCCTTGACTATTTATTTGTCTGTGCAGTATTTAGTTCCATCTGCAGGTTCTTCATATCCTACATGCCTTTCAAACTTTCGGTGATGCTCACTGCCTTATGTCACTGCTTCAAATCATGCATTGCAAGACTAGTCCATATTTGTGCAGCCCTGTCAAAGAGTTCTACGAATTCCTTGGCTTCCCTTGTGATCATACTTGTTTGTAGTGTTTCCTATTGTTATCTCTTAGATTTTACTTCTGGAGGGGTTGTATGTGTAAGTTTTTCCTTTAGTTCCTCTATCTCCTGCATGTACCCCTAGAAGTTTTGTGCGATAATCTATATCTATTCTTTTGTGTTTCTCTTTTCTTCCTGTGCACTGTCCGTAATTGTTTTAAAGACTTCACATAGTTTATTTTCTAGGCTATCCACGTGTTTCTTATCTTCCTGCTTCTCCATCTTAACTTGCTCTATTTCTAGCTGTAATATTTCCTTAACATCTTTGGTGACTTCTAGATCTATTGCATCGACCCTGGCTTGTGATTGTACCTCCTATGTGATGCTGATTTGAAACTTGTACAATGCTTTTGTTGGTATTTTTGCTAGAACCAAATCCAATTGTTCCAATTCTTTCAGTTTATTCTTGTTCTGCCATGCCCCCCCCCCCTTCTTGTTCTTCCAACAGGGGGAAATTTTCCTTCTTCCCTGTCTTCCCATTCATATTTATTGTGCTATCCTTTTTCTATGCTACTAGCTTAGGAGCTGGCTTCTTCTTCAAAAGTAGTTTCTTTGTTGTTGCACTTCCTCCTGTTTCTTTAGTGCCTTGCATCGTCATTCTCATGTCTCCTGCAGATGTATGCAATGGGTTGGATTCATTCTCCTTGTCCTTGGGTAGCTCTTTGGTTATAACTAGAAATTTCCAGTCATCCTCCTAGTCCTTGATCGCCCAATCTACTTCTTCTACATTGATGCAGTATCGAAGTTGCAACCACTCTTTCTTTGGATCTTTGCATGCCTGGATCCACATATTGTGTATCGTGGCCTTGAAGTTGGCTATCCCTTGGTACTACATGACCACCTATAGATTTATCCTCCAACTACTACCTATCTTCTCCTTCATTTCATCCAGGTACACTGCGAAGGTGCTAGAATAATCGCTTCTCCATTTAGGGTCTGAAGTTATACCTAAAGAAATATACCACGCTATGATACATTTTCCCACTCTATCACAGAAGTACGAATACGTAGGTTCCCCCCAACCTATAAAATCTATCAAAAATATCAACCATGAGTAATGGAATTCATTCCCCAAGTACTGCATGTATTTGCAGCCATCTAGGAATAGATTTAGCACGTAAGGATCCTAGCTTAACATAGTGATTTTTTCACACTACGTTGTTGTTGGTACGACTCCTGCAGGAATCTTCTCCTTGCGACATTTCCAAAAGAGTTTACATGCAATTAATTTTTTGGCCATCCTGGTGGTTGGGTCACTAATCCTCTTAATGATTATTCCTCATGACCCTCTTTCTGTCTCGTAGGTATTTTTAATTTCCTTCATGAGTGAATTCTCCTTTGTTTTATCATCTAGGTACTACATGGACTTCTCTCCATCTGATGGAAGTCCTGAGATAAATGCAATTAGCTTCACATCGATTGACACCGGCCTGTCCATCCACAAAATCCCCCCATGGAGAAATACAAGTAACTTCTTAACATAGTTTTTTACATCTTTCCCCTACCGAAGTGGGGAATCTCGAGAAAATTTATTATCCCTGTGTTGAAAATCCCTGTTATCCATTTATTTGGCTGCAACACTGGATCTCCTAGTGGACCTATGCCCAGGATTTCCATGTAAACTCATTGCTCAAATTCTGGGAATTTTTCCATTGTCAGACACATCATGGTCTTCACATCTTAGTTTCTCTACGCAACCCAACAATCCTGCAGTGGCTTGCACCCCCTATGGAATGTGGCGTAACACTATGGATACCTTAGGTTGGTTGCATGGGGATTTTTGAATGGGCTATTTCCCTTTCTTCTTTATTGGCGCATTGGATGGACCAACCTTTTCTTCCCCTTCTTTGCCATATTCTGGATGTATTGTTATATCCTCAATTTGTACCTCTTCTTTCTATGCGAACCCTACCATTGGTTGTGACATTGGTCCCTCAGATTCAGTTTTCTCACTATCGATGCCATTATTTTAGTGGGATAATTTGGCCCTAGGTTGTTGCCTTGGGGTTTCTAACATAGAAGGGTTTTGTTCCCCCGCACTGCTCTATGGATCAATATCCATCCTTACTGTCACAATATATTTCTCCTCCTCCTCCACCATTGTGGCACTCACTGGTTCATCCTGTAGTGAAGGAAGGGTGTCGACATCGACCACTCCCTCCAAGTTCCTATGAACTTTTTATTTCCATGCAAGTTCATGCAACAACCTGGTGTTGCTTCGGGTTTTTCTTGTCTCTTTGCTCGGTGCTCCAACTTTTGGTGGTGCCATCCTGCATAAATCTTCCCACTACTTCTGAAATTCAGATGCTAATGTCTTCAAAATATCCTATTCGTCACTCGTCTTTGTGCTCCTTAGCTATGTGTATGCTCAATTCTCAATGAGGGTTGTGTGGAACACATTCCAGTTATATAATTTCTATCATAAATGTCGTAAATATTCTCATAGACACTTCCTTTACTATAAAAAATGTTCTAAATATTCTTTGATACGCTTCCTTAAATTTCATAAATACTTGATTCACGCCTTATTTTTCCAATGATCGGTTGTTCTTTTCCGACCATTGTCCCCTTTCCCGACATTTTGCAAATTTCTGTTGTGATTCTTCCTTGGAGCATTGTTTTTTCATTATGTCATTGTTATCCGATGCACAATAAATTTAATTCTCATAGTTCTAGTTTCTATGTCTTCTACACACTACTTTTTCCAGTTTTCTGACATTCAACCAACTTCCTACTCTTTTTTTATTTTTATTCTTTTTCTACTTTTTATGTCTTTTTGTAATTTCCCTTTCCTAACTTCTACTGTAGTACACTATACACAAGGCTTCCTCACAGTGTTGCAACTATCGAGAGTTAGTAGGTCGACTGTCCCTATATAGGTTTAGTTGACTACCATTCACCAGACCCTACATTTCTTTTCCTGTCAAGTCCTTTAGTTGCACAGATCCTCCATTTGTGACATACTTCACTTCATATGGCCCTAACCAATGCATTATGATATTACTTGGATATTGAAAATATTTGTTGTCATAGAGGAGAACTAGATATCCCTCCTTAAATCTATTTTTTTTTATGTGTCTATCATGACATGCTTTGTCCCTTGCTTTCTGCGCCTCTTGGTGGAATCCTGCCAGAATTTTGTCATATTCAAGTTCCATAAGTTGACTTAACCTTTCTTGTACTGTGCCTCTTTCTGTCATATTTTTTATTGTTGTAACGCAAAGACTGGGTACCAAAAATTCTAATGGCACCACAAATTCTTTTCCATGCACCAATATAAATGGTGTTTGTCCTGTCAACTTCTTGCATGTAGTACTATATTCCCATAATACTACTAGTATTTTTAAATCCCAATCATCTCTATTAACATTACAAATATTTGTCAAGCCATTATCCAAAATCTTGTTGAAATCTTCTACTATCCCATTTTCCCAAGGATGATATGGTGTATTCTTCTAGTGATAGACTTCAAATTCATCAGTCATATACTAGATGGTACTATTAATAAAATGTGTGCCTTGGTCACTCATCAAAATCTTGAGACATCTGAATCTTGTAATCACCTGCTCAAATAAGAATTGTGCTATTGTGTCCATGCTACAATCCTTGATTGGTGTTTCTTCTGTCCATCTGGTTAAATACTATGTCGCAGTAATGATGTATCTTGTTCCTAACCTTCTTGCAAGTGGATTAATAGGTCCTATAAAATATATTTCCCACTTGTCAAATACCTGAAGAGTTACTTGGGGCCTTAGGGGCATATTATCCCTTTTGTTTGGTTTTCCAACTCTCTGAAACACATCACAGTTATGACAATATTATTTTTCAACCTTATGAACTTTTGGCCACCATAAACTTGCATGGTAGCCTTTCCTTCATAGTGTCCTCCAACTATACCTTCATGAGCTTTTGCTAGAACAATGGGTCATTCATGATCCATCACAGAGCTTCTCAATATGTTTTTTTCTCGCATATTGTATCAATGAACCATAATCAATTGATAGTATGCAACTCCAACTACCATGTTTTTCTTCTGCGTGGTACTAAAATCCTTTGGCGCAAATCATGTGCTCAAGAATTCAATGATATCAACAAAGTACTGATCGACTATCTGTAGTGAAAATAACTGTGCATCAGGGAATTTTTCTTCTAAGTTAGTTGGTTCTTATCCATTGGTTATCCTTGATAAGTGATATGGTCCTGCATTTAGTTTCCATAGTTTAAATATTACTGCAAAATCAAACTCCCAAAACAATAATAGCCATCTATAGATCCTCCCCCCCAACACTAGCTTGTTGGTTGTGAACATTTTAACATTCTTTCCCAATAAGTATTGTATGAATTTCTGCAATGCATACACCATGGGTAGACCTTCTCTTTATTTTGTGTTCTAATTCTTCTCTTAGTCAAATAACTTCATGCTGGAAAAGGTGATAGGGTGATCTAGGTCACCTACTCCTGGAGGTGCCAAAATTTCTCCAAGTGTTATTGTTGATGCATCTACATGCACATGAAATGATTTTTCCTAATATGGAAACACTAAAATGGTTGTTGTTGCCATATTCCCCTTCAAAGTATCCAATCCCTGCCGACAATCCTCGTTCCACTGAAATTTGGTGTCCTTATTCAATAGCTTTTCCATCGGCGTGGTAATTTGTGTATACCTCTTGATAAACTTCATGTAGTACTCTATATGTCAAAGTGTGGCCCTTAACTAATGCACTGAATTTGGTGGTGGTAAGTTCACAATTACAACAATCTTATCAAGATCAACCAATAAACCATGTATGCATACCACATCTCCTAATAGTATCCCAAAAGGTGCACTGAAAATACATTTCTTTATTTTCAATGAGGCCTAACATTGCCTACAAATGTCTAACATTAGTAGTAATACTTTTACATGATCTTTCAATAGACTAAAAATAGTCCAGTCACCAAAATTACTTCTAAGAACTTATGTATGAAATCCTTAAAAGAAACTTCTACCACCCTTCAAAAGATAGTCGATGCATTCTTCAGTCCAAAGGGAATAATTGTATACTGATAGGATCCCCATTATGTATAAAATGTAGTATTATGCATATCCTCTGGAGCTATTTTAATCTGATGATAACCTGCGAATCCATATATGAAGGAATATGTTTCTTGGCCTCCCACATTCTCTAAAACCTCATCTGTAAAAGGGGTAGGGAAAGGATCATGTAAGCAAGCATCATTCAATTTTCTTAGATCTACACAAATTATTATTCCCCCTTGTTTATTTTCCTGGACCACCATGGGACTGATCCATCCAGATTCTTCCATTGGCTCTATGATACCATCTTCTAACATTCTATCAAGTTATGCTTTCACTTTTTTCTTATAAACTAGATTCAGCCTATAAGGTCTCTATTTGACTAGTCTAGAATATGGTTTTAGAGGTATCTTCATCTCACCTATCTCTCCTTCTATTCCTTTCATCTATGTAAAAATTTTTGGAAATAAGTCACTATATTCGCACAATAATTTTGTTATCCTCTCTAGTGTCTACTCGTCCAAGTAGTATCCAATACTTTCCATTTTAGGGTTTTCTTCCGTCCCAATGTTGACTTTCTTGACCTTAATTGGTGCAATAAATGCCTCTGATTCCAATGATGGACCTTCCACCTCTCTTTCCCCTTCAATCCCTATTATCTGAATGTTGCATGGATCTTCTTCTTCTGGTGTTTCATCTATGGCATGATAACAAAAGAGTAATTCCTTGAATGTCTGTATATTCTGTTGTTGATATTCTGTTATAATTTACACCTCAGGTTCCTCTAAAAATATCATTCCTTGTATGATCTTCATGGATGAATTGATCATATGGTTCTCATGCTCAAATGAGAAAGTTATCAAAAAATAATGTTGTAACAATGTCTATTTTGTAGTTCCTCTACGTAGTTCCTATTTGTTGTACCAATTCCCTAGTATCCCCTCCAATGTATGAATAAAGTAATGGGGCCATTCATCTGGTGGTGTTATCCTCCACTGAGTTATGCATTTTTCTATGTTCTCATTTGTTCTTCCTTGCCCATCATATTTCTGCAATGTATTATTCCCTTATTCTGCGCCAAATCTAATGCGTAGTAACCATTTACACTGATACCAATCTTGAATCATTCCCTTGTGTGTGCCCCACCATCTTGCAGGTATTGACTTTAGTGCAACATTCAGGGCTAACAACCTATGATTTTCCAAGAATTATTCTTCATATTTTATCAAAATTTCTTATAGGTCTTTCAAACCATGAAAAGTGGGAGGTTCCATTACCTCTATACCGACCCATATTACTAAGAACTCTATTCTTGCACACCTCCTTGTAGAGACTTCATGTAGCCTCTGCTGCTAGTTTCCTAGACCTATATATGAGTCTGAGGCACACGATGTAATGCTTCTCCAGATGAGTACCCCATCTACAATTGGCTTGACATAATCTTCCTCTCATGTGGTAGTCCTATATAGTTGATTTATTTCTTCCAAATCCAAACATGTTGCCTCTACATACCTTTCTCCTTCTGAGGGGTGCAATGGTGCAATTACTCTATACTCACCTAATTCAAAGATCATTTTCCATGAATTCAGGTTGATCACAACCTGGTTATTAAATTCCTACCCCGTTTCCCCCAGTTTGTAAAAATAACTATATTGGCCAAGAACTATGGAAAACTCAAAGATGTGAATGTTTGATTTGACGGACCTTTGTATAAAAGGTCGATGAATGTAAATTATGTTATGAATATGTGTTGCATGACTGCTGGGAGGTGGATGTTCTAAAAGAGACCATGATGGCTAATGAGAGGTGGTGGAAGGGACTTGGAATGGTTGCGTTAACTTCCACCGAGGCAGTACCGTACTGGTTTTTACTTGCTCAAAGACCAAAGCAACTCTCTGACCTTGGAATGGATTTCTCGTCAGATTGGTAGGTGGGGAGGCTCCTCAAGATTTAATGAGGGGATGGGGGTGAACCGCCCATCCATAAAATCTCTCAGACCTGACCACAGATGGGGAAATTCACACCACATGCAATCTTGCAGAGAAAAAGGCAAGAGAGGAAGTGTGGTAGAGGGTAGAGAGAGAGAGCGCGCGTGACAGGGATCATGGAAGAGAAATGGAGAAACTCTGGAAACACAGGGAGTTCTGAACATAGGAGAAGGAGAGTAACCTTCTTCCTAGATTATTTTTTTGTATCAAGAGAAGGAGAGTAACCTTCGTCCTTGAATTTCGTTGAACTGGAAGTAGGAGACTGAATCTCAAAGCATCGTGGTCTATCTCGAGGGCGGCTAGTGGTAAATCCGTTTGGAGTCACTGAGCCTACGGTTGGGTGGAAACGAGCACCCCTCTCAGTAGTTGCATCACACCTGGTGGATATGATAAGTTTTTTATTCCTTGTATTTTGAATTGAATATCATGAATACATGCTCATGTTTATATGCCCATAATGATTTCTGTGTGGAATGATTGCCTGGTGTTTTAGACTAGAAATAATGGATGCATGTGTATACTTACATGACATAGTTGGTTTCTGTACAAATGATTAAGTTTGGGGCATGAGTTTGCTCCACTGAGAATCGTCTTGTTTTCTTGATTCTCGTAATATTCTGGGAAGTCTCCTCTAGAGTAATCTTCCTCGGGAATTACCCCATAAACCTTGGAACCGTAACGAACCTTTACCCAGAGACTCGACTAAGATCAGGGGAAATTGCCCAAGAACCGTCTGAAGGTTCATGCGATCTGGGTCTAGAAACCTTATGCAAGAAAGAGTAGCTCTCTAAGGTCTTCGAGTAGTGGGAGTTTGAAGCTCCGAGAGGTTTAATTTCATGATTCAAGCTCAAAAAGGATAGAGAGTCCAATTATCGAAAGAGAATACCCCATCGTTTGGTAGACGAACGGTCAGAATCCTTTCAGAAATACCCCAAATCTGTCAAGACCGATGGATCTAGAGGGGGAGAGTAGACGTTAACACCTCAACCCTTTCAGCCTTCGCAAGTAGCGATGGGATCCAGGACCGTAGATCCAAGGACCTGACAGAGCTCTATTGACCGTCGATCTTAACATTTGCATAGGAAGGAGAGTGGACTCGACGACGTCCTGAAAGTCCCGAAGTATTCAGAACCATCCATCGACACAGGACGCGTGGTAGTCGGGTAGCATTTCACTGACTCGCAACTTGGAGTGGTCAAGGGTAGGACTGCATGAATTCACGATTTGTGAAATCATGACGTGATCGTGGTCGTTGGATCCAAGCCATGGGAGAACCATTGGATCAGAACCTTCGTGTGGTATCATGTATCGGGGGTTCAAAGGTTGAAAGTATTTCTTTTTGACTGCAGAAGTCACGAAGTGCCAAGCATCGAGGGCTCATGTGAACACGTGGCACATCCATTAGGTGGGGACTGCATGGTTGACAGATGGCGTAACAACAAGCACCTAGAGAAAGGTGGAAGCGGGTGACAGGTGGTGGACACATGTTGCCTGGGAAAGAGTCAACCCATTGTTGACTTATCGTGTCTTGGGGTTTCGAAGGGTGAATAAGTTTCACTTTGATCGCTAAGGTCGAAAAACGTCGAGAGCCAAGGTCTCGTGCGACAGGAAACAATGACACAGCTCGTAAGAAGAGTACATTAGAGGAGACAAGTGGCATGTACACATCACTTTGGAAGAGTCCACGTAATGTTGACCTATTGCGTATCGGGGATTCGCAAAGGAGGAGCATGAGGGCTCAACACTCCAACTCGCGATATGCAAGTAGTGCTAGTGTTTAGCCTAGCCTATGGTTATATGTAGCAGACGCTAGTGAGGAGGGAGCCATACCCATATCGCATTTCAGGTATCAACGTTTGGAGAAAGAGGAGTCGACATCCTTGACTCTCCAACTCGCGAGTTGTGAGAGGCACTTGTGCTAAGGCCAGGTTGTGGTCTCTTAGAGTAGGATAAGGGAAGGGATGGTCTGTGCTAGGCCCCATAGAAATTTAGGGATTTTGTCCCTCGAAGAAAAGACAAAAAAAAAAAGAGAAAATTTCTTAGTTGCCATAGTGGGTGTGTGACATCCCAATTGTAGCATCTCCAACAACCAACTGGGCTATGCCACGTAAACAATTTGAATTGTATACAAAATTAAAAATATAGGAACTTTGCAAATGCACAGATTCTTACAAAATAATAAGAAAAATACACATGAAACACACACAGATAAAACCCATAAAAAATAATGCAACATGTAATTTAACACAAAATTGACACATATCTTGGTAAAAATATCACCAACTACATGCAAAACTTCCATGTTCCTCCCAACCTTAGACTACACTACTCAAAAACTCTCAGCAGTGGGGCACACCCGAGCTGGGAATAAACTCCACACAAGTAAAGGAATTCCTAACCAAGATAATGTATCATAGACAACAGAAAAAACTCCATCACGGGTGCCAACTCAAACTAATAGCCTACAGTCCCTCATTCCCCACATGCATGTCCCACCCTAGGAAATGTGCCCCTTATCTACTAAACTGTCCCTCGGCTACCCCACTTCCTTTCCGAGGATTCAACAATAGGATAGACAGGAAGTCTCAGAGCCTTGTAGCTGCAGTTTGAGACCTTCAAGAAATCAATTTCCAACAATTCTCTCACCTAGAGAGAATTTCTCACGTCCTGACAACCTTCCTCTTCAATATCCCACAGGCCTGATGACCTACTTCTTCAGTCCAACTCCTAAGCTAACCATGTACAAGTACATGTACAATGATGGTAACAAACAATTATGGAGGACAACTGAAATCCGTGAGTGAAAGAATGGAGGAATGATGAGAAAATGAACTAAGTCCAAACTATATGTATGCATGTCCCTAACTTGACACTTGTCATGTTGTGAATTACTTTGGCCCACTTTTCCCTGTCCTTAAAAATTAGGATAAAATAACTATCCATACTTTATAATTTAAGGAATATTAATATAATATTCCTTTTTGGCATAATCTCTCTAGCTTATCCCCTTATCCTTAACTTTTATCCCCCTTTTTCTAACTAGTGGAGTTTAGTCCCCCATACACTTTTACTTGGTTGGTTTTCCGCAGTGATGTGTTTTTCATTAATATTTTCATGTGAATACATTTACATTTACCTCATAGATATATTGTCCTTTTTGCATCCTGGCTCACCAGCCTAAGTAAATTTGTATTTACATTTACAGTTGGGGTTCAAGCTAAGGGTATTACATTCCCCTCCTCCTTATTTATGCACTGTCCTCAGTGCAATATATACACATATACAACCAAAATTTCAAAAATCCTCAAAAATATGTGGGTATTATGCCCGCGTAGTATCCTCATGCTCCGAAGTTTCATCTTTAGGACTGTACCAAGTCCATTGGACCTTTACTATGTCTATGGATCGATTCCAAAGCTATTTGATCTTCCGGTCCAATATGCACACTGGATGAACTTTAAAGGTGCCTTCTTTCTCTACCTGAATCACATACCAATCAATGACATGATTAGCATAAACTATATACTTTTTGAGCAATGATACTTGGAATACATTATGAATAGACATTGATGCAAGAAAGGCAAGAATGTATTCTACAGGCCCAATCCTCTCTAGGATTTCAAACGACCCACAATAAAGAGCTGCCAACTTTGAACAATTTCCCAATTTCAAGAAAATTTTGTTGGATTTTACTTTAAAGAATACATGGTCACCCAGATTAAATTCCCTGTGAGTTCTGCCCTTATCGACATATAGTTTCTTCTTGTCTTGATCATCCTTTAAATTTTGTTTTATTTTCAACATTTTCTCTTCCATTTCCTTGAGTAATTCTATCCCAACCACTGCTCTATCAGCTGGGTTGTCCCATCTTTCCAGTGTGTTGCACCTTCTTCCATAAAGTGTCAAAAATGGGCTCATCTTTAGAGATGCTTGGTACCCATTGTTATAATCAACCTTTACTAAGTTTAGGTATTCTTCCCATTTTGATGGTTTATCCATCACATACATCCTCAACATATCCTCAATCACTTGATTCACCCTCTTTGTTTGTCCATCTGATTCTGGATGATAAGTTGTGATAAAAATAAAATTTGTTCCAAATCCCTTAAACAATCCTTTCCAAAAATTTGATGTAAATTTTGGATCTTTGTTAGGCATAATTTTCTTGGGTACATCATGTAGTCGAGCAATTTCTCTCATATGAATATCAACAATGCTGGCTTCCTTATGAGTGAGCTTTACTGGAATAAAATGGGCAGCTTTAGTAAGCTTATCCACCACTACCATGATAGAATCATGTTGCTTGTTTTTTCTGGGTAGTTTGGTGATGAAATCCATTGTTACAACTTCCCATTTCCACTCAAAAATGGGTAATTTATGTAGCAATCCATCTGGGTGTCTATGCTTATCCTTGACCTTTTGACACTCCAAACATTTGGCTATAAAACAATCAATTTCTTTCTTCATTCCTAGCCAATAATATTGGCTCTTGACAATTGCAATAGTTTTCTGATAACCTAGGTGCCCATCATACGATACATTAGATTTTTCAATTCTTGGGAATTTGGTACATAAGATCTGCCCTTGTACATGAGAATTTCATCATTTTCTATCTTATACTCTTCAATTTTCTGCTGTAAAACACCTTGCTATAATTTTGTTATTATTTCCATGTATTACAAATTTGATTTTGCAGCCTCCAAGATTCTATCTTTCAAATCTGATTGGTACATGCTAATGGTTGTAGCATGCAACTCATGCACCCTTATTCTAAGTGCATCATCCACCTTGTTCTCTATCCATTTGATATGCTTTATATTATTCACTGATAAATTCTAACCAACTTCTTTTACTGCCATTTTGAGTTGGTTGTCCAAATAAATATTTCAGACCATTATGGTCTGTCCTCAACTCGAACCTTTTCCCCATGAGGTAGTGCCTCCACATCTTCAAAGCATGAACTATGGATACCAACTCCAAATCACGAGTAGAATAGTTTCTTTGATGCTCCTTCAACTTCCTTGATTCATAACATACAACATACCCATTTTGACTGAGGACTCCACCAAGCCCTTATTTACATGCATTAGTGCAAACAATTAAGTGTTCATTTGGATCAACAATCCTTAGTATTGGAGCACATGTTAATAAATGCTTCAAGTGTTGGAAACTCTTTTCACAATCCAATGTCCACTGAAACTTCACCCCCTTCTTTTGCAAGGAAGTGATCAGGTGTGCAATCTTTGAGAATCTTTCAATAAATATCCTATAGTAGCTTGCAAGGCCCGTGAATGATTTGACCTATGTCACATTATTTGGCATTGACCATCCTCTAATGGCCTCAATCTTTTTAGGATCCATTGTTATCCCTTCCTCTAAAATGATATGTCCCAAATAATGAATTTTCTTCTGATAAAATGCGTAGTTACTCAATTTTCCATCAAACCGATGCTCCCTTAATACCTATAATACCATCCTCAAGTATTTTTCATGCTCTTCCTCTAACTTAGAATATATAAGAATGTCATCAAAAAATACAATGACAAACGTATCTAATTATTCTTTGAAAATACCATTCATTAAACACATGAAGACAACTAGTGCATTTGATAACCCAAATGGCACCACTATGAACTCATAATTCCCATACCTTGTTCTGAAAGCAGTCTTGTTGATGTCTTCTTCTTTAATTCTTACCTAATGATAACCTGAATTGACATCAATCTTGGAGAATATTTTTGCATCTTTCAACTGATCAAAGAGGTCATCGATCCTTGGCAAAGGACACTTATTCTTCACAATTACCTTGTTTAACTGCCTGAAGTCAATGAAAAGTCTCAATGTTCCATCCTTTTTCTTCAAAAATAATACTGGGACACCCCAAGGTGACACACTTGGGCATATATATCGCTTCTTCATAAGCTCTTCAAGTTGCATTTGCAATTCCTTCAATTCTGATGTACTCATCCTGTAAGGGGTCTTGGATATTGGGGATGCTCCAGGCATCAAATTAATGGAGAAATCAATGTCTCTTTTATGGGGTAATCCCGATATTTCTTTAAATACATCAAAATATTTTAGTATTGCATAATATTCAATATTTGACACCTTATCCTTAGGTGTCTCTTCCATATGTGCTGCAAATATTTGACACCCTTTTCTGTAACTTTTCTTCGGTTGCAATGCTGAAATTTCTCTAACGGTTACTGCCCTGGGAATTCCCTGTACTTTCCTTAGGTTCCCTTCTTCATCCCAGAAATTAAATGCCTTATTATAACATTATAGGATAGCATGGTGTTGGTGTTACGAGGAAAATATCTCTATGGCTAGGGGTAAACCACAACATACATAAATGACTGTAGAAATCAACTCAAATCTCAGGTATGCTATATAAGAAAATATGCTAACGAGACAAGATAAAGAGCCTACCTCATCCAGACATTCGATGAAGTCCATCGTTGAGCACTTGAATCAAATAAATACACCTGCAACTTGTCCTCAAGAACCAAGAAATGAAAGCATATGGTGATAATATATAATGTTATCACATTCAATAGAATAATCCATCAACATTCATGACAAATATGCCCATGGAATAAGAATTACAATATTTGCAAGGTATTAATTGGACGAGAAAAAAGTATTTCTATTAAAATTTAATCAATAGAAGTGAATGAATTACAAAATTCAGTGTCGGCACGGTTAGAAACCAAGAAACTAAGTCCCTTCCAACTGGGCCTCCACCACTTCAATCCTCCACCAAAGGCAAGCTCATGTAAGAGAGATAATGAGGTTCTCAATCAAGTAGGGAAGATCTTGGGGGATGAACAATGTGTTCAGACTTAGAAGGAAAAAGGGATGAAGACTCAATATGAAGTGAATAATTTCTCCAGAGTAACTTTTCTCTCAAAGTTGAATTATTCTCCTCTTTTTCATAGGTCGGATTTGGCCCATTTATATCCTTCAAGTGGAACTGAAGGGTCAATTCAGAACATTTCTGGTATATGGAAGGTCAGTGATCATGAATCTCATGAAGTGGCATGGAAACCCAACCTCATTTTTTAATTTTTGGGAACAAAACCCGTTGTATGCAGGATGTAGTCGTGTAACTTGTGTATACACATGTTGTACAATAGGTAGGGCGCATATATGTGGATTTTTTTTTTTAAGCTCTGGGATTTGCAAAAATGGACTTCAAGTCTGGATAGGGAAATGTAAATAGGCCTTTTGAGAAAATTTGCATAGGGTGAGGATCATCTTTCTATAACAGATGCCCCCTAATGTGTGAGGTTAGAGGAGTATCTGCGATGGTCAAAATACATTATAATACCCAAAAGTTGAGTAATGGGGACCCAACTGGAAGAACTAGTTTCTCCTAAGAATATTACAATTTGCATTGACTTTTCGCACATGATTTCCAATTTGAATTACACTGTAGATCCATGTGAAAATATACCAAACAATTGTTCATGGCTGTGAGTAGGAAATACAAAGGTGGCTACATGCCAAAGGCTATCATATTCATGAACAAGGCCCAATAAAACTAGTCTCAAAATCAATCTGAAGATATATGTATACAATGGAGTATAATTTGATCTCCCATGATCATTGAAGTCACATAGGTACTGGTCCAATGAGAGATAGTAATAGCTCAGGAAAGATGCGACTATGAACTGATGTCTTCAAGTCTTCTACACGTTCTGTCAAACGTGCAAGTCTACATCATGTGAATAAAGGAGTTGAGGTTGAACACAATGAGACTTCATTTGATTACTGGTCATTAAGGTATACCGTTAACAAATGAGAGACAACTTATCGATAATGAAAGTAGGTATCAAGGCACCGAGTAAATTATTACAAGTGTGAATACAGGTGCTAGGGTTGAACACTTGAAGAATCCATCGATCAGGAGACATTGATGTATTCCTAACTATCGATGGTGAGAGAACTTGCCACTAATGATTGCAAGCCTCTAAGTACTCATAGGACTCTAGGTCTCATCTCTAGAATATATGGGCTGAAGTCGATGGAAGGATACCCGCTGAAAGGAGAGCATTGAGGAATCTCTCATTATTCATCATGAGGTACAAAGAATTATCTTGATGATTTAGATGAAATCAGATGAAGAACATGTTCATGAACCAACAACCCTGTGCGTATTTCACGTGTTCCAGATGCAAGCGATACACGAAAAATAACCTTTGAATAACAACCAATAAGGAAAATTGGTGAAAAAGGAGAGGAAACCACCAATAAGGCGAATGGCATCTAAGACAGTGCATGAATCCCAATGTGTGAATAAATTTCTTGCCGTCGAACAAAAGTGAGACCACCCAGTCAACAACCAATGATGAAATGTTGACTAATGGGTTCAAGGTTACCTACCAATGATGAAAGTAGGACCAGGGTGCACAATAGGACTACAAATTCATGTAATTCCAAGACACTCTAAGGGTATGGAAAACATGCAAAGTCAAGAATTCTGAGGAATTTCTGACACAGGTTGATAGACATCCTTTGAACAAGAGAATCATAATTATGGAAGACTCTGGCAACATAGACTCAATGATGAAACTTTGAGATGCGAGAGGCATCAATCAAATTATCCATAGGGACTAGAAGAGTAAACAGTCAGGGGAGTAAACTCTATGTAATGAGCTCAAATTCCTAAGGTGATGCTAAACCCAAAATTTTGATGACATGCGGGCTCAACTTTTTTTTTCTCTATTCAAAGGCAACACGACTGCTACCGATATAAGATAATATTCGTTTACCACCCATATTTTTTTGTTTTTTCATAGTCAAATGAATGCTATGATACAAAATGTTGTAACTTAGGTCTACACCCCTTCCTCTCCTCTCTCATTTCTCTATGCCTTCATTGAATTTTTCCTCTTCCGGTTGATAAATTTAGTTTCCCATCTGTTATCTGACCTATTTTTCCTTATTGGATTGCTTGATTGATTCTTTGTGCCGAATTATTTATGTTTTCCTTGAAAGATAATTGCATGTCTGGTTGGAGTTTGAAATACTTGTCATAATGTTTTCCACTAATTGAGCATGCAGCAGGCCCATCAAGCCTTTCCTGTGCGCATGAGACATATAGGTCCACCAATTACTTTGTATGCATAGTAAGCAACCATGAGAAAAAATGAATCATTTAGAGCAATCCATTTCGGGCTTGAAATGCAAGAAAACAAACAGGTTCAATTTTGAGTCATCAGATCAAGCAAATATTAAGTCACGACCATCAGATCTCATTGGAGAGAGATTGCCAGTGGGGAGGCATTGCGGGGATCGGGAAGAAAATTAAAGTTTCTGCAAGTTGTGAGCCCGCAATAGCTCAGGATCATTGATCTTTCTAGATCAGTAGATCAATGGTGGATATCGATCCCACTACGGATGAGCATATTCTCTTTGCACAGATCGGGAAGGAAATTAAAGAGTGAGTGAGTTAAGTCTCCACAATCACTCGTGGTTGTTGATATTCAAGCAAGGGACACATGTCAGGTGATATCGTACTCCGGGAGGAAATAACCAAAAGCTGAGTGATTAAATGAATCCCAAAGGCCTGAAGCCCGGAGTTCATCTGAATTGTCCAAAACAATAGGACACGCGACACCAGATATCTCACTTCGAAGATTTAACACTACGGAAGGTTTGCAGAGTGAAGCACCCGAAGCCCGAAATCTCGAAGTAATCATGGACCGTTGATCTCAAATCGACAAGAACCGTTGATCTTTGTAGTAGGTAGGAAAGGAATATCACCCGAAGAGATGAATCCTGAACTCCCAAAGTGAATCTTGGTCGTCCAAAAAAAGAAGACACATGGAGGAAGATCTCTCACTTCGAAGATACGACACTTCTGAGGATTGTAAGAACTATGCATTGAAAGGGCCTGAAGCCCAAAATCACGAAGTAATTGTTGACTATTGATCTCAAATCAACAAGAACCGTTGATCTTTGCACTAGGAAAGAAAGGAATATCACCTGAAGAGCCGAAGTCCCGAAGTGACAAGAGACTGCCATGTCACTCTAGGCTCGTACTACTCCGAGAGTTATAAAAACCTTGCATCTAAATTGGTGCCATCGATAAATCAGACAGGAGAGTTATAATATGGCAGACGGTGATAGAACTTTAGCGGGGAAATAGGGTGGTATATTTTTTCAGTTAAGCGGAATTGTGACATGATCGCTGACCACACTTCATTGCGGGGAGACAAAAGTAGCAGGGGAAATAAGTATTATGGCCACTCGGGTCATAGATTGCGACATGATCGACGACCACACTTCATTGCGGGAACAAAAAATGCTCGAACGTTAATCTTCTAGAGCGGTCCCACAATTGAAACCATGGTATAGCTTGTGAGGTACGCGGAATTTTGTGGTGGATTGTGAGATTCAGAGCGATGTGGATCCAAACCACCCTCGACAACTTCCGCAATCATGTGCTTATATGATGTCAGGTCACCACATCACTCCAAGATATTTTTACGCTGCAAATCCAGTTGTCTTAAGTGGCCTCCAACAACACGTGTGCATGCCATGATAAATGAAAAACTCAGCTTTGTCACTTATTCAGTTTCTTCCACACTCATAGTTCATTCCAATGCTCACATCAGTCCAGTTTCATCGCTAGTCATAGTTTTTAATGATTCTGTCCATGACTCTTTAAGTTTAAAAGAACAATAAGTGGTCTTTTGTGTGTGATAAGAACCACTATTTTGATTAAGTCAAGTGTGAATTATACATTTATGTACTCCATCAATGTTTTAGTCAAGTTAATAAGTCATTCTACAATTGTTAATATAGAGTTAAGTCTTAGTCCCAGAAGGATGAGAGCCTTTGCAACTCTGATAAATATGCAGTTTCTATATGTTTTGGGGGTCAGAGTTTTGGGGAAAGGATAGAAATACATCAAACTGGTTGGACCCGTTCTATGCATGTATTAAATCTACTACCTAGTGAATATACTCTTTATGACAGTGTTTCATTCAAATCTTCATGTGTTTTTATCTTATCTTGAATGCAGTTTTTTATTTGTGTAAAGTACATTTCATTTCCTTCGACTATTGTATAATTATCTTTATTGATATGCAACATATGAAAATAGCTAATGCTTGGTGAAGATTTGTTTTTATCGCAACCTAAGGGATTAATTGTGTTTTTGATACATGTTTAATGTCTTGAAATGATATTTTAAAGTATTAAACTACTTGCAACAGACTATTCATTGAGTGGTTTGTTGTTCCCCTTTTTTTTTATTATTTCACTTGTCTGTCATTTGTGTACCACCAGCCAAGGAGGACCCTCATCCATATCATTTTTCCAATCTAACCTTTCCCTTGTCTTGGTAGAACCAACCCTCTAACTGACCAACAAAAAATTAAAAATTAACTATTCTAAACTTTAGGTGGCCTAGATTTTCCCTTTAGCAGTCAGGTGCAGACCTTAGGACCAAAATAGAGGAGGAAACAAGTGTCGCAAGTAATCAATCTAGTTCCAACAATGGAATATAACTATGCTCAATGCAAGGAGGTGCATGAGGGAGATGGACACTCGGGGGAATGTTTCCTCTTGGGTATAAGGTGTCAATATGCAAAGGATATAAACAAGGATCCACTTAGCTGGTGGTGCAAATTGATGAGGTGAAAGGATTATAGTGCAAAAGTGAGAATCAACAATAGGCTCAATACTGCAAGCAAGAGAATGAGATGCAATTACAACTTAACACCAAAAAATGTCCTTTCTCGTAATCTTAGTCTAGTTGGTTTGAAAAAGGGATAAACTTGCACCAAATAGACGTCCCTTCAAATCAAATTTACAAGTGTGAAAGATACATATTCACTCGAAAATATTTTCTCTTTTCGAGAGAGTTGGAAAAGAGCTTAAATCAGACTCGTAGGGAGTTTTCTAAGTGAAATGTCATGGGGGAGGCCAAGGCTCCCATGCAAAATTCTTGTGAAAGGTTAGCAACTTACAAATTGTTGACACAAGCTTGGGAAAACCTAGAGATTTCCAAGTAGAGGGGGACAAAATACTCACATAGGTTACCTTCCCAATGATGTGTCGAAGAATGCCTCTTATTTGAAAGGGTATAGGAGAAGGAATTAGATACCCCACAAGACCATCCCAGTCAAAGGGAACCTCTGGAATACTTGGAGGGAGAGTACTCAGAGAGAGTAAAGCTCACCTTTGTTCAGAAGGTGCAAGACTACAAATGTAAATGACATGGTCCAAATATGCATCACCCTCCAAAAGAAGAGTTGGATTGACCAAAGATTGCATCGGTATGACCACTTCTTCTACTATTGGTTGAATAGGATGCGAGACAATAGGGCCAAGAGACACATGGCCCACTAAAGGAAGAGGGGTGTTAGCCGAAGATTGCATCGACATGACCGCTAGTTGAATAGGATGTGAGATAACAAGGTCAAGCGACGCATCACCCCCTAAAGGAAGAGGGGTGTCAGCCGAATATTGCATCAACATGACCACTGTATCAACCAAAGAAGGTTGGGAAACCAAAGATGTCTCAGAACCCGAAGGACCCCCAGGAAAGGACCACACTTCTTGTACCACAATAGTAGCAGGGCACAAGCGAGTAATGTGATCTCCTTTGAAAATCCTACAAAGGAACTTGGGATTATGTCTTACATGTATAGGCTTCTCAAACGTACTAATTCCCCCAACGTCAGTCACAATGGCTAGAGACATGCTCTCAGCATGACTAGTAGAGGCTGGTTGTTCATCTACCACATGATGCACATAGGTTGGATATGTGATGTCAGGATGACTCATGGTGACTAGAGTGGTTCTCCCAACATGACTTATAGTGGCTCATTGTTGGTCTTCAACATGGCTTGCAGAGGTTGTTGAATAATCTCTAACATGACTAGCATAGGTTGGTGATATAATTCGAGTATGACTTACAGTAACCGGATCAGTGGTGGTGATTGGAATTTGAGACCAAGGTATCGGGAAAGACTGGTTTTGAGAAATTGCAGACCATGAAGGATTTTGGTCTCCACCCTGTCCCTTCCTAGCAGGGTAGTATCCTCCTCTCAATTTATCCATAGAGGTTTGTAATGGCATCATCACTGAAGCATATGTCTATGAAGAGAGAAAGGCGTGACATGGGTTATTTAGTTAAGGATATATATTTCCCCTAGACGAAGGGATCCTGTGAAGGGGGTAGCCCATACCATAAAACTGACTCCCTCCATATGGAATACTAGAGGATAGATGGAGGTCCATCATGGGAAAAGTTTTCATAGGAACTAACATAGCAGACTAAGTATATATAGACGAGGAGTAATAATAAGAATGACCACCCATTGGATTACTTTCTCTTGAAAAAGTGAGACTAGGATTGGATCCATAAGAGGGGAGATTCCAACCCCCCACTGTGAGAGTCGGTTGGGGGATATAATCCCTATCAAATGAAGATATATACAATGGAGCCATCATTCCCCCTGGTGAATGCAGATGCATATTAAGAGGGAAATGATTAGAGAATCAAGGTATTGACCGAGTATCATGATTTTGTATGCCATTATGAAACACGATCAGATTCGTTCCCATAAAATGAGTGAATTTCATGGGGGAGGTAGCGCTAAAAGATGGATTCCAAGGGAATCCACTATCCATGATGATGAAAAATATTGGCGCAATACAAAAATCCTAAGGTAAAATAATAGTCAAAGAGAACACCAAAATAAACAAAAGGCCACATGCACACAAACAGGATAAAGTGGATGAAAGGGGCCTCCATCACTAAAGTAGGTTTGCCTCACCCAAGAGGGGCCTGAGACTCCCTGCTAAAGATCAGAGGTATCAAAATCAGTTATAAGGGCCCTCATGGGTTTAAAAACTAGTCAGTCAGATCCCCCTGGAGAGGTAATCCTCCATAAAGGTTTTGTATTGTCCGACCCTTATCTAACCCATGGTACCTGCAGAATAACCCTTGTAAGTAACCTATGTGATACCAATGCCAAGCAATTAAGCAACCACAATATCACCGATGTCCAGGTGAATAGTCGGAAGTCAGGTCTACCGTATGGGAAGGGTAACAAATCTTGAAACCTCAAAAGCACTGCCTCTCATAGAGGTAAAGGTAATAGCAAGGTACCCATATTATCCATATATGAATATATCCCTAGAAATATATCTGACGCTAAGAAGGTATTGGGAGGATATCCCCTCAACCAACCTCATGCAACCTCATTCTTAACTCCGGTGTAAGCGGAGCATCCTACAATCACCAATTATACAATGGATTTAGACACATATGTTGATTTAATAGCCTTGGAGAAGTTTACTCACAAAATCCTATTCCAAGGCTCTAAATCCTAAGCTAGTTTGTGCACCCTAGAAAATAAAATCATTTCTAATCAATTTTAAACTATAGCATTACTTTTAATGGCCTTGATTACTCAAAAAGGTGCATTCTTGAAACTAATGATGTTATGACTCAGAAAGTAAAATAAATGAATATGAATAAAATGCAAAGTCCTAACTTCAATTCCCAACAAATGATAAGCTTTTCAAAATGAAAATTTCAATTTAGTTCTGCAATTCCAAATAAAATGCAATCTTTCCATACATGTTCTAAGATCAATGATAAGAAACCAAAAGATCAAATTCCATCAATGCAAAATTCCTAATATTTTTGTATTTTCAATATAAAAGAATAAAAATGCAAGGACTGAACAACAACTTGACATAAAAATTCAACTGTATGTAAACAAAGAAAAACCAAAAATCTTCAAATCTTCCTTGGTATGATTTTCAAATATTCCCTAGTGTTCATTCTATTCATGTCCATTGGACATGCCTTAACCATCTCATTAATTTTTCTTTTAGCTCCAGTAGTCAGTGCACCAACCAATATTTTCCAAGTTTTCTTCTTGGAAAATGCAATATTTACACCATCTTAGGATCGATATAACTATGAATAGCTCCTGAAACAATTAAAATAGAAATGATTTGGTTGTTGATATTACCTTCCACTTCAATCATGTGTGACTGAAACTCATCTTGATTTTTGTCCAGGGCTGCATAGATCCTAGGTACATTTCTTCCCATATCCTCCAATGTATCAACTTGTTGTACATTGTGAGCAGTCCTCACGTTTTCACCTCTTTGAGGACAATATCTATACATACGATCTCCTGCACAACCATAACATTGAATAGGTGGCTTCCTTGGTCTTTCCCCCCCCGTCTCGATCATTCTAGTTTCTCTAGAAGCTAGTTGTCACTGAGGATTATTTCTAAATAATGGTGGATTAGTCCCCTTTTTCCTCTATTCCATTTTGTTTTTCTTCTTGTCTTCCCAACATTTTTGGAAAGTTGGCCTTCCTTTATGTTGATAATAAAGGCATTTATCTCACCTTATGGTCTCCTCCAATGTTTTGGAATCATCATATTGTATTTTGTCACTGATAAATGATGGTATCCTACTCAAATACCTCTAAATATTAACTGGCTCTTCCTTGAAAAAAAACTAATCTAGCAGTTCTAAAATCCTTCTTTCATATTCATCTGTGGTCATACTCCCAATATTTTTTTCAAACAACTCCTTCATTTTCCTATCATAGTATCTCTTAGTCAAGTATTTCTTTATAAAATACCTCTTGAATTCCCTCCAAGTAACATTTTTCTCGTCAATGTGTTGCACCTGCACAAATTGGTCCCACCACATGGATTCCTTTCCCTTAAGCTGATAGATGAAAATTCTTCCTTCTACGTGTGAAGAGTAATTATATAATTGAAAATACTTCCTCATTCGTAGCATCCATGTCTCTGCATATTCATCCTTCTTATGCTCACAATCAAATGTAGGAGGCTTGATTTTGTTCATTTCTCCTCGTAGCTCATCCACCCTAGACATCCTTTTATGTTTCCTGAAAAGGGATGGAATTGAACTATTGTGTTGTCTCCTAATGTAATTCCTTTAGGAGTGATGGTGATGTTTTCCAACACTTTTTTTTCTTCTCCTCTCATCATGAGACCCGTGACTTCCTGATTTGCTTGAGTCATTCTCCTTATCCATATTCTTTTCTATTTTGTCCAAGCTCTCCATTAACTTTATGTTGAACCCCTCTTGTTGTTCCTTGGCTTTCATAGGCCTCTCATTATCAACTTTATAAATTTGGACTTCCTTTTGAAAAATTTTAATGGATTTTTTCCTTTCCTTCTCCATGTCCATTTGAGTTTGTACCTTCATTACCCATATTGACATACATCCCTCTAATCTCATCTTCCTGGTTGTAAGCCTCCTGTGTATGTTCCATTATTATGAACTCCTTGTTGAACATGTTCTGATCTAATTGTTTTTAACTCTACAAAATGTGCAGCCAACAAAACTTGTTAGGCTAATTGATTTAACAAATTCATGAAATTATGTACAATTATGGTTCAATAATGCATTAGAATTATTTCTTCTAACTTCATGAAAAATTTACTACCCAAATCAATTTTCTGGGTGAATAGTTATATTTTACTACCCAAGACATTTCCAACGCCTGCTTCCATGCTTAATTCCAAGTCTTGAGCAACAAGTTATGGTTATTTGAAAATTGTCCATTAATTTTTCCCATGTCTTCTACAGTTGTAGCCTCTTGGATGTTTTTCATGGTCTTCACTTTGTCCTTTATGTGAGGGAAATCCTTGCACATGTGACCTTCTTCTGGAGCCTAATTGTCTCTCAGATCTATTTTGGATCCTCTCTTGATGTAGACATGCCCTTTTAATTTCTTTATGCAGGTCCAACAAAACCCATAGGGGCTTTACTCTAATCTCCTTTCACCTAGAATCAAAACCATAGGCGCTAGCCCCTTTTCTTCAGCGGAAATATCACATGACCACAGACTATAACCAAGCGCTCCATTAAAAGGAGCTATCTAGATCTCCATGACTTCGACGGTCCATGAACATTCACCTTTTAAACACTCCAATATCCTGGAGTGGTTACTGGTCAAATTTAGTCATAAAGTGACTTCGACCGGTGGGTGTAGGTATTCTCCCTATCCACCTCAAGTTTTCTTTGTGAATTCTCCGTGAACTTGAATGTTCACGGAGAATTCAAGTTTTCAACACTCCAATCTCTTGGAGTGGTTACCGGCTGAATTCGTTCATAAAGTGACTTTGACCGATGGGTGTAGGTATTCTCCCTATCCTACCTCTCTCCAAATTCTTACAACCATATTTGACGGTTAGAGGGGATTCTCTTCCCTCCTCCATGATCTGTGGTGGAGATTCACTTCTAGACTCCAGCCATTAGGATTTTCCATGAATCCAACATGAAAATCTCCTGGAATACCGAACTAGTGAACTCCAGAAGAGTTTAGGGATCAATAGTCCACACTTTTCTCCTTGATTTATGAATGAGATCAAATTTAGGACTCTGGGACTCCAGGCTTCGAGAGTTTCCATGACTCCAACATGTAAATCTCCTGGACTACCGAACTGGAAAACTCTCGAAGAGTTCAAGGATCAATGGTCCTCACTTTTCTCCTTGATCTATGGTTGAGATCAAATCCAGGACTCTAAAACTCCAATCTTTGTGAGTTTCCACGAATCCCACACACAAATCTCTCTAACTATCGAACTGAAATCGATGGCTCACACTCCTCCCAAAGCCAAGGACTGTGATTAACTTTGGGCTATGGTATTCATAGCTTCTCACTCCATATGACCACATACTCCCGAACTGTTGAATGTCGAACTAAAATTAATAGTTCACACTCCTCCCACAACCAACAAATATGATTAACTCTAGGCTTCGGGCTTTAGGGATTATCGCTCCAAACGAACACCACACTCCCAAACTATCGAACTCCAAACTAAAATCGATGGCTCACACTCCTCCCATAGCCAATGAATATGATTAACTTTGGGCTTCAGGATTCAAGGATTCTTTCTCCAGACAACCACCACACTCACGAACTATCAAATGCCGAACTGAAATTGACATCTCACACTGCTCCCACAACCAACAACTGTGATTAACTATGGGATTTGGGCTTCGAGTCTTCTCGCTCAAAATGACCACCACACTCTTGAACTTCTGAATGTCGAATTAGCGAAGGATGAATATCTACGGCTGAGACTCTCTTTTCATCAACAAATAGGATTAACTCTAGTACTTAGAAACTTCAGGACTTTTCACACCAAAATAAATTTCACCCACAATCCTCAAGATAGCCGAATTTCCAAATACTTGGAAATCTACAGACATGTGTACCCAATAAATGAGGGTCACGATTTACTCTGGAATTCAGGACTTCGAGGAATTTTCCACTCCATGCAACCACAACCAAATTCTCTCGAAGTGTTGAATCATCGAACCCCTCGAGGATCCAATGAATCATGCTCTCCCAGTGATATACGGTGTAGATTCACTCTGGGACTTCGTAGCTTTGGGGATTTCTCCTCTTGGTGACACAAGGGTCAATTTTTCCCGAAGTGAAAAATCTCTGAATTGTGAGATCTATGGATCAAATTCCACGATGGGATCGATGACTGAGATCCACTCCACTTTGGACAAGACTTGCAGCCCTATAACTCTGCTCGACGGTTCTCATTCTCCTGTGCTCACATCCAATGAATGAGATTTGATCTCCTCTGCCATTCACTCTCCTCTCATTTGGGTTTGATCCAATGACCCATATCTAATATTGCAGCTGAAATAAATGGTTGTTGTGGTTTCTCTCCTCTGCGACTCCACTTCACTCCTATGAATAATTTCTCAATCTTTCAAAGGCTCGACCTTTGATGTCTCCACTGTAGGGTTGAATCCTTGGCATATTCTTTCTCTCTCCAACCGCTACACCTCCTGATATTCTAAACAATAGTCAAAGTGTTCTCTCAGCATCCTCTTGACACCCTGTAACTTCAAATTTGAGCTATTCTAGGTCTGAATTTTCTAGAACATATATTAAATTAAGAATATCTCACCACTTGGCCAAATTTCTCAAATTTCCCATGAATTTAACAAAATAAATTGGGGCTTTCTCCCAATTCCATACAATTGATTCTAATTTTTACCATGGGTGCACTATAGCTTGGAATTTGGCCACCTCAAAATCAATTCTCTGTGAAATTTTGCTTCAATTTCAACTTGCTCGACCCATCCAGTCTCAGTGTTGAAAACTGGAGCTCTGATACCATATTGTAGTATCCCCAACATCCAACTGGGCTATGCCATGTAAAAAAATTTAACTGTATACAAAATTAAAACATATAGAAACTCTACAAATGCGCAGATTCTTACAGAATAATAATAAAAATACACATACAACACACAGAAAAAACCCATAAAATAAACACATAAATAATAATGCAACATGTAATTTAACACACAATTGACACTTATCTTGGTAAAAATATCACCAACAGTGTGCATACCTTCCACGTTCCTCCCAACCTTAGACCACACTGCTAAAAAAATCTTAGTAGTGGGTCTCCCCCAATCTGGGACTAAAATCCACCTGGTTAAAGGAATTCCTAACCAGGTTGATGTATCTCATACAATAGGAAAAACTCCATCACAGGTGCCAAATCGAACTAAAAACCTACAATCCTTCATTCCCACATGCATGTCCCACCCCAGGAAATGTACCCCTTCTCTTTTCAATAGTCCCTTAGCTGCCCTACTTCCTTTCTAGGGCTTTAGTAATAGTCCTGACAGGAAGTCTCAAAGACCTATAGTTGCAGTTTGGCACCTTCAGTAAATCAATTCCCAACAATTCTCTCACCTAGAGATAATTTCTCATGGGCCTAACAACCCGCCTCTTCAATATCTCACAAGCCTGACAACCCTCTTCTTCAGTCCAACTCCTAAGCTAACTAGGCATAGGTACATGTACATGTATAGGTACAATGATAGTAACATAAAATTACAGAGGACAATTGAAATCCGTGAGTGAAAGAATGGAGGAATTATGGGAAAATGAATTAAGTCCAAACTATATGTATGCATGTCCCCAACTTGACACTTGTCATGTTATGAATTACTTTGGCCCACTTGTCCCCATCCTTATAACTTAGGATAAAATAATTATCCATACTTTATACTTTAAGTAATATTAATATAATATTCCTTTTTGGATTAAGCTCCCTAGCTTATCCCTTTATCCTTAACTTTTATCCCCCTTTCCCTAACTAGTGGAGTTTAGTCCCCCATACTCTTTTACATGGTTGGTATGTCGCAGTGATGTGTTTTTCATTAATATTTGCATGTGAATACATTTACATTTACCTCACAGATATATTGTCCTTTCTGCATCCCAACTCACCAGCCTAAGTACATTTGTATTTACATTTACAGTTGGGATTTAGCCTAGGGGTATTATACCAATCCAGTCCTAGTAATGTTGGGTAGGGTGTTGTGCCATATACTATTTCTATCACTTCTAAATATCAGTGCACACTCCATCCAAGTTTACTGTCACACCTTTTAGTCTTCCAATTCGTAATATTCTATGACGATTTTCCAATTTCAACTAGACAAGAGAATACCCTAATGTGGGTTCCCCCATACATTGCCATGTCTTATTAGTTAAGACATTCACTTAAGAGCCTAAATAAAGTATGACCTCCCCCATATTGAAATCCCCAATGTTGGAATTTAACCTAAATTCTATACTTGTTGTTCTTCTCATATGGATATGATTAACTATATTCTATTATAACTTCCCTTCTACTTCTATGTTGCATCTCTCTAGCAAGTTCTATAAGACCTTAATGGATGATGGTTCATTGAATAAATTTACACATGACTAAAGAAAATTCTTTAGGTTACTTAATTTATCTGAAGGTTGTCCTTTGCTGGTGTGATCCATTAAAGGTGTCATCTCATACATTGGATGATCATGATTTTGTTGCGCGGTTTATGTAGACGCAATGTTCTCCTTTAGAATCTCTTGTCTAGCCTCCTTAAACATCTCCTTCTCTTTATGTGCATCAAAATTATTTTGTGGCACAACGTTCTTATTTACCCAATGATGTTGATCCAGATCTTGTTTCACTGCATTGATTCTTGTCTTGGCTCCTCCTCAAGTAACTATGTTTATGTTCTTCCCACCATCCCTGGAATCTGGATAAATCCAATGTACGTTATGATTTTTCTGGTTCCTTTTCTCCTGTATTTTTCCCAATAATGTTGGACAATCTTCTCTCTCATGGTCTGCTGCGCGACAATATATACATGTCATGGGTTGAAGTGCATAGTCTCTTGCATAGTGTCCTGGTTGTTGACAATTATGGTATACTACTCTCCCTCTTCCTCGTCCAAATCCTCCTCTACCTCATCCTCCACCTCTGAATCCACCTCTATATCCACGCAGTGCATTATACTGGGAGAGGGAGAGTAGTCTACCATAATTGTCAACAACTAGGACACTATGCAAGAGACTATGCACTTCTACCTCATCCTCCACCTCTAAATCCACTTCTATCTCCACACAGTGCATTATACTGGGGTATCTAGTTATATTGCACGTTATTATACTGTGACTGTGCATTATTGTACTATGGTTGCGTGATATTGAATTGTGGTTGCACGTTATTGAAATGCCTTGCGGATTGCCCTGTCATCATCTATGATTTCACCCTGTAGGTGTCTGAAGTTCTCTCTCTTATCAATTATAGCAGTCTACAGTCATTGTCATCGTGATCCACTGATTTACAAAAATTGCAGTAAGAACTTTGTGCCATTGTCTTATACTTCTGCATCATGGGACAATTATATGGATCATGCCCATGTGTCTTACAAATTTCATACCACAATCGTCTTATAGGAAAGGGGTTTGGCACCCATGCTACCAAGCACTGCGCAAAGGTTGGACATTCATTCTTATGGTGTCCTTTTGTCCTGCATAACATGCACCAAACAACTTCTCTTTTCTTCTTCCCCTTATTCTAGTTCAACTGAAATGTTAGGTTCTTCAAATCCTCTTTCACCTCTTCTATTGTTGGATCTGTCTATTGCTATTGGTTTTCTTCCAACTACACGGTTGCTTGCAGAGCCTCTTCCCGAGTTTGGAAATTTTGATGTCTCAATGGATACTTCAAGTGTGGTAATAGTGAGTGCACAAATAAATGCCTATGTTGCATGTCGGTAATAGAGAACTTCAAATTAACTTTTACACGTTTAAACTTTTGATCAATATCCCACACAGACTCACCTGTTTTCTACCTGATCCCAATCATTTCCTTCATATAATGGTCTTGTGAATTTGGCTTCTGAAATTCATTTACTATCATATTTTTTACCTCTGCAACAGTCTTTGGTGCTCCTCGTTGACTTTTTACATCTAGGCTCATGTACCAATCTAGCACACAGTATCTAAATGTTATAGAAAACTACGCCAGTTTTGTATCCTCATCCATGATATTATTTTCCTCCCATATCTTTTCACAGATGAATAAATGCTTCTTGTTGGGTGCAGGTCCATTTGGGAGAAAAACACAACGTGGGAGAAATACAACTGACAAGAAAACTAGCATGTGGAAAGAAAAATCACATGCAAAGGAGGAAATCATGTGAGGCGTGCATGCAAGATGACCTAACCATTCTAGGGTTATGGTTTTGTTAAGAGGATGTAATTCTTGGTAAGCCAAAAACATGTATAAATAGGTACCTAGAAGGTATAGGATGGTTTTGAAAGACTATTATTGGTTTTGGTTTGGGTTTTTGGTTGTGGTTCAGAATGTCCGTAAAATTTGATCTCATTTTGTAAGTTGTTGAGCTTAGAAGAGGAAATAAGGTATATCTTGAAGGTTAGATCACAGGCTGAAGAGCCTGGTGTTATCTAGTTTTCCTCATTGTAGATATTGACCCGTTTGATGGAGCGCTATAATGTGTGTGATGTTTTAGTGTTGGAAACACCATAATAAAAGAGAAGAGCAACCAAATATTTGTGGACGTAACCCAAGAGGGGGTGAATCATGGTAGATCATGTGTTGTGTGATTGAATATTGTGTAATTCCTTTACTATCAATGATTATATGTAAGACAAATTCCTGAATGACCTAGTTAGATATTCTATTTTACATGCATGAATAAGAATGAAAAAATATTCAATATAAGATAAATGTTAGAGTAAAAAAATAAAGATCACAAAGTGTAATCCCAGATCCTTACTCATTCCCAAGTTGCAAGCACCTGATCATTTCATCCACACATAAGAACTATCTCAGGTGAGCCCATGCAGTGCATCATGTCCGTTGTGTTGCCTTTTGGTTTACTAGGAGGGCCAATAGTGTTAGGGGGTTTTGTTGGAAACCATAGTAGATCTAAACCTAGGTTAGCCAAAGAATGGTAGTTGGAGGAAATAAACAACCAACAAATGGTTATGTTGCCGACCAAAACTGCATGGGATTGAATGAGAGGGATCCATGAAAGAATCAAACATAAAATGACAATATAGAGGGGGATGTTCAGACTATGGAATCCAATGAAGGAAAAGATAGAAAGACGGTTGAAAAAAAAGGAGCTGGAATTTGCACAGAAAGATAACCGAAACCCGAAGTTAACACCACACAAATATTTGGACAAGTACGTGTTTAACAACCTGCATAAGGTGTTTTTCTGCGATTTCCCGCATGTATTGCAGGAGTGGTTCTTGAGGATGAAATATAATCATCCTATGAATTAGATCATACAGATTGAGTGGAACCATGTAGCGATTGCGCAATTACAACAAGTAGACAACAAATTCACAAGTGTAGTGGAAATCTGACTAGAAAGTATTGTTGCAGGCTTTATCAAATAATTTGCAGTAGATTTTATGAAGTCTTACAATGCAATAGAGAAAGAGTTCCTAAAGGGACCTAGAGGTAGGTATATAGGATCATTGTATACTTCCATAAAAAAATTACTATATAACAAAGGTGTAATGATAATGACATCAAACAACTAAACCTCCCTCTGTGCATGGGGAAAGGGGAGAAGCTGTAACACCCTGTTTCCCCCAGATTGTAAATATAACTGAACTGGCCAAGGACTATGGAAAAAACTCATAAGTATGAATATGTGTTGTAAATGAACCTGCAGGAAGAGGTCAATGAATGTAAATGACAAGTTTGAATTTATAGCAGAACTGCTGAGAGGGGATGTGCGGAAAAGAGACCACGATGGTGGTGGAGGACACCTTGAAAAAGGGGCGTTAACTTCCACCAAGAATTAAAATATCGTATTTGGACTCCACTGGCCCGGAGAACCAAAAGCGGCTTGCTAGCCCTGAAATAAATGCCTTGCAGGCTGGTAGGTTGATGGCTTGATGAGGGATGGGGAGGTGAACCGCCTATCCGTAGAGCCATCATGATTGACCAGCGCGAGGGTAATCGTGCCACACGCAACCTCGCGAGAGGATAAGGCGTATGGCAGAAGCGATTGAAA
>SNQJ01S0010922.1:155918-205636 GCA_010110895.2 Picea sitchensis
TCAGGGCTAGCGAGCCGCTTTTGGTTCTCCGGGCCAGTGGAGTCCAAATACGGTATTTTAATTCTTGGTGGAAGTTAACGCCCCTTTTTCAAGGGGCCCTCCACCACGATCATGGTCTCTTTTCCGCACATCCCCTCTCAGCAGTTCTGCTATAAATTCAAACTTGTCATTTACATTCATTGACCTCTTCCTGCAGGTCCATTTACAGCGCATATTGATACTTATGAGTTTTTTCCATAGTCCTTGGCCAGTTCAGTTATATTTACAATCTGGGGGAAACAGGGTGTTACACCATGACCTATGTCTACAATGTCATCCGTCTGTGATCTGAGTATGGGAATGCCTACCTCAGAATTAATATATATGATATCCTGCAGATGCTTGGTTGTTCGCAGGTTTTCGATTAGGTGTGCTCCTGGTTTCCAACACACACATGCAGTTTACAAAGTCTTTCGGTTGTCACTGATTCCAGCCTCATACTTTGAGGGGAATTTTGTTACCCATGATTTTGGTCATCATGATGGTGTATTGATGATGGTGTACTCAGTCTCCTCATAAGAACTTTCTCCTGAGAAAAGTGACATTCATCTCTTCCCAGAAAACTTACTTTTGAAGAGAGTTCGCAGGCTGCCAATATACTAGGGTGCGAGAATGACCCATTCTCACAAGCTCCCTTAAGCTAGGGTGAGAACTTCTCACATTGTGCTACATAGCTAGGGTGCGAACTTGTTCTAAGGCATGGAAAAAGATGAATTCTCAATGGTTCTAGAAGGGAATCTTCTAGAATAATGGGTTGGCATTTGAATGGTTATCCTTTTACTGGTTTCCCTGATATTGTGGGATCATTCTTATCCAAGTAACCATCTCATTCTCTCCTATATATTGATGGAATTCTCATGGAAAAGGTTAAGCAAGATTCATTGGAGAATTGGTGGAAGAATTGTGTGAAGGACTTATCTTGAACAGGAGCTTGGAGACTCTAGCAAGTCTATCAAGAGGATTTGATCTTCCTCATGCAAGGATCGAGCAAGTGTGTGTGTTGGAGCCAAGAGCCACCGAAAGGAAGCTTGCGACATCAAGGTGATCAGGTTGTAATCTTCTACTTTCAATTAATATGATACAGTGGCATGTCCTTTTCCCATAAAGTCATTCTCACTTTATTGTGTAATTCCTTGATCATACACATAAGTTGACAGTTGAATAAATTTTGCTATCTTCACTTTGGTTGGTTTGTGTTGTCTTGGTATTGACCTCACGAGAGCACCAGAGCGAAGCGGGAGCAACAGAGACCCTAGGAAGCGATTCAAAGGTATGTTATTTGTTCCTTCCTACTAGCTAATTCAATGGTCAAAACTTAGGGAAAGAGTCTTGTTATGTCCTGTTTTGTTCTAGATCTAGGTGGATCTAGGGAGATCTGTTAGTGTTCGCACCTACCGATTAGTCCGATAACAAATATATCTATGAAAAATACCCATGTTTCCTCTTTTGGTGCCAAATTATGCTTTAACCAGCTCAATGATCTCCTTCTCGCATGCTTTGTTGTCCAATTACTCCTCTAGTTGTGTGCCTGTTGTAGGTAATCCCGTAATTTTGGCGATCAACACCACATCAATCTATACCAACCTATCCATCCAAAGTATGTTGCCATTTACCCAAGCTAGCAACTGTTTTATGAAAAGCCCAAATTTTTTACTGCGCTCGAAGTGCAGTGTGTACAAGAGGTTCATTATCCTAGAGTTGTAAATCCTTGTTATCCACTGGGTGATATCCATGATTGGTTTGCCTAGGGGTCCAATTTCCCCTGTGTTAGCTAAGTAGGCTTCCTTTTACAAATCAAGGAATTTGGTTGCATTGTGCACATCATGGTCCAACTACCTTAGTTTAGGTACTTTTCCGGGCATGTCATTCACAGTGATCACTACGTCTAGGAGGTGGGGAAGTGTAATGTTTGTTGCATCCTACGCCTTTCTTTTCTGCTCATCAAAAGATGGTATTGCCTCTACTATTTACGCATCATATTCTCCCCCTTCAGAGTTCGGTTGGTTGGTGGTTTCCTCGACCAACACCTCCTCTTCATCATGGCCCTGTTGTCGACCCTTCATTTCATCAGGTTTAGCCGATGTTTTGGGATTAGGATTTCGAATATCATCTCAGGTCCCGAACCTCTGCCCTACTTTCTCTTGTGTCATTTTCGATGTTTCCTCCTCCACCCGTGTTGGGATAATTGACTTTGTCTCAGAAGTGGTGATATCTTCAATCTATATGACGTTCTTCGGCTCCCTCATCCTTTCCTTCCTCCTTTGGGCCTATCGAGTAACCCGTATGTACTGGAATGGAGCGCCAAACTTTGGTGGTGTCATATTTTATCTTATTCGAACACTCGCTCTTTTTTCGCACAATTATATATAGGTCACACACTCATATCTTGCTATGTACTAAAAAATCACTAATTTTTGAACTAATGTGTGCTTTCCGCGCTTTATAGTCCCGGTCATAATTTTTTTTCACTTTTTTCATGCATTTGTGTCGAGCCCAATTTTTCCTTCACGTTGTCTTTCTATGTTGTCACAGTAATTGTTTCTCATGACTTTTTTCCCACTTTCATGTTGTTCAGTCAACTTTTGTCTCTTTTGTGTTTTTCTTCTTTTTCTATTTTTGTATTCCTTTTTCTTCTTTTTCCCCTTTTTATTTATTTTTATCATTTTTTTGTCCTAATATCTACTATAGTACATTATATACATGAATTATTTGTGTTGTAACTTCTTAAGAGTTAGTAGGTTGGTTGTCCCTGTATAGTTTGAGTCGACCACCATTGACCATTCCTTTCAGTTTTATTCCTCCCAAATCCTTTAGCTGCACAAATCCCCCATTTTTTATAGTGTTTACTTCATATGGCCCTAGCCAATGCATTCTAAACTTACCAGGGTGTTGCGAAAAAAAAATTCATAGAGAAGAACTAGGTCTAACTCCTTAAAGATTTTATTTTTAACATGTTTGTCATGCCATATTTGACAAACGTAACCAATACAGGAGAATCACTCCATGTCATCAATGCACCAGCCAGTGACACATTCAGCGCGCATTCAATGGAGGATAGAGGCGCAAACCCTCTCACTTTTAAATTTCGAATTGTAATTTAATGCAATTAAATTGTGTAAGGCTAGAAGAGCCAAATCGTTTCCTTTGTACAGGTTGTAGATGGATTAGCCTTTAATGGCTGACGGTAGGAGGGGTCTAGATCCGATTCGGACTAGATGGCCATTGAATGTAATTCAATGTAATTAATGAGAGTAGGTGAGATCGAGGGAAGAGCTCGAGGAGCCCCTTTTTGTAAAAAGATCTTTGTATCTAGATTCATTGGGAAAATTAGGCATATGGGATAACACAGATAGATTAGAAGAGCATAGAAGAGATAGGAAGAACAAATGAGAAATAAGAGAGAGTCAAGACTCTATTGCAGTCCAAGTTTTTGTAAACATTGTAACAAACATTCAGATTAATATAAAGAGGAGTTTGTCCTGCATATGATTCTATGTGTTTTATGTATATTTGATGAATGTCATTTGTGTGTTCATTTATGTTGTAGATCTATGTTAGATTTTATCTGCAGGGTATAGATAGAATTTGTGTCTGTGAGGTTTGTTGATTTCAGTCTGGGTTCTTTTGTGGCTTAAATGCAAGGGGTTGCATGATAGAGTGATGAAGACTCTGTGAGCCAGTGCAAGAGCACACATCAAAGTTCTGTGTTGAATTTAGGCAAGGAAATGCCAATAGGTAACACTAGAGGAATCATAAACTCAAAGGAGAACCTCAAGGTTACTGAACACCTTGGAGGAAAGACTGTGCAGAGGGGGGCACAGAGAGAAGACATAATTGCTGAGGATTTTGTGAAGCTCTGCTAGGTGGGCATTGAGCATGTGCAAGGAGTGCACCAAGGAACTTTGTTTCAAGTTTAGTGAGAAGAGAAGTGTCAAGGAGAAGACACTCACAGAGTTACGGAATACTCTGCAAGCTCAACAAGGAGTGCTTGAGCAAAAGTTTCCAAGAGGGAACTTGCATCTCTTCAAGGGACAGAAGGGACAAATACCTTTGAGTTCCAAGCAGTTGAAGCTCAAGGAGGAAAGCAGAGTTGTTGAACACTCTGGAGGAAGACCTATGCAAGGAGTGCACTAGGCCAACACTTAAACGAAATGTTGAAAGACGATCACCTAAAGACAAGTCAGAGCGCAAGGAGTACGCACAGAGAGAACTTGTTTCAAGTTTGTAAGCTCAGGAGGAATAGTACCTTTGCGTACAAAGTTCCTATAGAAAGAAGAATAAGGTTGAGACACTTCAAGGTCCAATCCACAGACAAGCTTAGAGGAGATAGAGTTTTCAGAGACACAGACGAGACCCAAAGTTTGCAGGGCCCGCAAGAAATAGGTTGAAGGCCACAACCTTTGAAACATTGGAAATATTCCAAGCCAAGGAGAAATTCCAAGCTCAGGAGGAGGAGCACACAGAGGAAACAGATCTCAGCCATATGATCTGGGAGTGCATGGACCAACAGTCGTTGGATCCAGGGAATGTGCACAAGGTTTAAACCCTTTGGAGTTGCACAGGAGGGTGGATATCGCGAAACGTGAAGTCCTGAAATCATCAAGACCATCCATCGAAAGGGGACACATGGAAAGGGATCATCATTTCATTGACTCGCAGAGGGGAAAGGTCAAAGGGCGGAGTCATGAGGATTCACGAAGTGTGAACTTGTGAAAGGATCACAGTCGTTGATCGAGGAGGAAGCATGGACCGTTATTTCCCCAGGGAGAATTTTGAGGTATCAAGGATTAGGAGCAGGGAGGTGAGTGATCCTCCAACTTCGTGAAATGTGAAGTCCCAATTGATGAAGAGTTGATCTGAGTCGTCAGATCGTGGAGAGTTGTAAGTTGTTGATCTGACGCACATGAATTTCGAGACATCGCAGTTCGGAGTGACTCACAACAGAAGTCCCAAAATCGTGAAACACGAAGTGCCTTTTGGTTAGGCTTGTGGTCATAGGTAGTGGTCACATGGAGGGAAGATCATTCTTGGTGCTTGTTTGTGCAAGCTGAGTTTCACAAGGACCTGTGGATTTGTTCGTGGGATTCCAACATGGAATCGAAGAGATAATCCAGCTCAAAGAATTGGAACGATCCTAGACCAAGAGGTCAGCGGACCCTATCGAGGTAGCGGGTCTGCATCAGTAACCATTTGTTGGTTTACTTCTTGGGTTCACCTAGGTTTTGATCTCAAACATGTTTCCAAAAAAACCCTCAAAACTATCGGCCCTCCTAGTAAACCAGAAGGAAATGTTGCACATAGGGTGCACAATGCAGTCTCACCCGAGATATTTTTTATGGGGGACTGCAATACTCAGGTGTTTGCGGTCTAGGAATGAGTGGGGATTTTGGTTGGCTTCTTTATTCCTTATGCATTATCCTTGTTAATAATCCATCTACTTCTATGATTCATTCCTCTTTAAACCTATGCATGCATGTTGATAGATCTACTTTAACCATTCATTCTTAAGCTAATGATCAAAATAAAAGTAAATGATTCATTAAAAATCACATAGAACACAAGGTTTTACCATGGTTCACCCCCTTCTAGGGCTACGTCCACAAATATATGGATTCTTTGCTCTTTTATTTATTATGCTGCAAAATATTGTGCTATGTGCATTATATCTTCAGTAATACAATCAAATTGAGGGAAAGTACCCTATGTGAGGCTGACTAGATCACACCGGGCTCCTCAACCTGTAACCTCACCCTCAAAGACTAACTTATTCAACTCTTCTACAAGAATCATAACAAACTTTCTTACAATTATCGACTGAACTCTTGAATTTACTGAAACTTTAACCTCATGAACCTATGACCTCGTGAACCTATGACCTCGTGAACCTTTGACCTCGACCTCCTAGGTACTTGTTTATATTACTTTATAGGGTTATAGTTGTTACAATATTTTTCAAAAACCCTAACCCTATCACGATTAGGCGTGTCTTCCTGTGCGCCACATTGATTTTCCTCCTACATGCTATTTTCCTTCTTTTTATGCATGCTTCTTTCTTGCCACCTATTGCACACACTCCAAAATTAGGTATTTATCTCCAAAATTAGGTCTTTCCCAAAACATATATTTCTCCCAAAAATAGGCATGCGCCCAACACCGGTTGCAATTCAAGAAAAGAAGGAATACTTAATTCAAATCATTCTCACCCAAAACCTTGGTGATGGTGTAAGGCCCATATCAGAGTTAGTGTATATTCCAATGGGGTTATGTGAGGTGCTCTTTCTGCAAATGCAACTAGACCTTATCGCCCACCTAAAATTTATGTGGTGCCCAATTTTGATCGTGGTGTTATCACTCCAAGAAACTCCTTAGGGTTGTAGGCTAAGAATGCTTGGTAACTTAAGAATATGGTAGATTTTGTATGCTTGGAACAATAGGATAACTGAGAAGGTTAAGAAAATGACAACTTGTTATGCATCTAAATAAACCAGTGCTTTGAGAGACCAGATATCAGTTACAGTAGATAAAAAGGTGTGAAGAATACCATTCAAGATAACCAAGTACAAGACATGTAGGGGCATACAAGACAGTAAAGAAACATATAATTGATATTCATGAGCTATACCAGAGGATAACAGTTCTGAATAACTAAGATGAACAGAATTAAATAACAGAGTAGTGGAGTATATGAAAAGACTGATATATAATAACCAAAGAAGAATGTGATTCATATAACATAACAGAGTCAATTTACATAGCCAAAGTATCCAGGATTTAACCCTATGTCTATCTTAAGTCTGTAGCTTTATATCTTTACATCACAGTTCCCAAATCCTAAAATCATGGATCTGATATTCTAAAAACAGAAAGTAAACTATATTTACAAAAAACTAGGAAGAGATCCTCAAGATGAGGTCAATCCATATCTAATGATCTCTAAGAGTAGTAGATTGCTAATGAGGTGTAGTTTAGCCTCCCAAAGTTGTTTGATTTGGTCCTCCAAAGATAAAATTCGAATTTGGTGAAGTGTGCAAAATCCCTAATTTTTTGCCTTTGAAAAAGATACCAAAATCAATTGAAAGACCTCTTCTTTCCCTTATCCATCAAAAATAGCCATTGAATCAGACTTGATAATTCAACAACTGTCCATTTCAAGCGGTTTCAAACCATTCAAACTAAAAAAATCCCGATCTGGGCAAAAATTCGGTCATTCTGGCCATGACAGGCTTTCACCAGCTAATTTACCCAAAAATCCACTCCTTAGCTGGTGAAAAGCAGAGTTTTCACCAGCTAACTAGCAAAGTTCACGACGAGTTAGTTGGTGAAAGCATAGATTTTCAAAATCAAATTTCTCAGTCATGGAGAGTCTGTTTTTCATGCTTAAATAGTCGATCGACATCTAGAAATCCTAAAATTTCCATTGGTGCTTTCAAATAGGTATTTGGATCTTAGGAAGGTAATCAAAAGTTCCCCGCAATATTAGGCATCATTTTTCAAACAAATGTCAGAATGAATTTGATCGCTAACATCTGGATCCAACTGGGATGGAGACCTCCCTGCGAGGTTTCCAAGAACCTGGAAGACCTGGTGCCTTTAGTATTGGGCATGGATTCATTCAACCTTTACAATTTATCATCTGGCTATTCTCCAATGTTTGTTGTTATCTTTCACAATCTTCTTTATCCGTAACATGTCTGCTTCAAACTCCCCTAGAAATGTTGTTTGCACATCAACATGGCATCTGTTGTGGCAATATCTTCATTGAGAAGAGAAGTTTTGGACGTAGGCAGGATGGTGAGATCTGTAACCATGGTTTGGAAATTTGAGAATAACTCTAGCCTTGAAATGAGAGCATTGCAGGCAGCTTGTGGTCTTTGACTTTTTTTTTTCCAACAGCTTCAGATACAAAGCATTTGTCTTGACATGCCTCGTGAACCCATATCCATACAGGACTAATGAAATTTCCTTCAATGTGAAGCATTTCCAAGAGGGATTTGATGCCGACTCTGTCAGATGTTTCTCCGAGTTCCAAATCTGACTGCAGATAGACAAATCTCTAACATTTTTCAGTAGTCTTTAGAGTGATGACAAGACAACTCAATATCCTTTTCTGACACCTGGGCATATCTCCAACTCAAAAAATAAAATCTTTTAACCTTTTCTCATTTGCATCTGCCTCAAAAACTTTGAAACAGAGGATGATCCTTATCTCTCTCAATTATGTCATTCATTAAGAACCTTCCTCGAATGAGTTTGCAACGAAAAGATTTAATATGAGCAGAAATACTACCATTTTGCCTATGTTTGTGCTTTTAGCAACTTATAGTCATGAAACAGGGGAGGATTAGTTGTTGAAAGTCTTGGGATTCGACAACTAACAGTGCCTTATGGAACTAACTATCATCATCTTTTGAATCTGAATATGATCTTCATCTAATGGATCCCTTGCCACATGCTCTTGGATATATTCGAGTCACCTCAAATGATGATAAAGCTACCATCTGTACCCCAACTATTTATTACTAACCCTGAAATCGTTTGACATCTGCCTTAAAGTCTGGAATGCCCCTCAACTATCTCCTCAAAATATAGGATGTGCTTCTGAATTTAGAATGTTGGTAAGGTTGTTTCAAGAGCTTGACACCTCGAAAAAAAATTTAAAATAACCCAACCCAAGCCTATGACATTTTATCATCTAGAAAATCTGTGTTGTGCAGAAAAATCCTTCCAAGGCTATTTGATATCCTTTGATGAAGATAAATTCGAATTTGCCAGATTTAGAAAAAACCCTGATTTATTGCCCCAAAAATAGATGTCAAATCAACTTGAAATCCTCCTCTAACTCCTTTTCATCAAAAGTGGATCTTATATTTGACACTATAATTCAATATGTATCTTTGGAAAACATTTTCAAGATATTTGGTTGAGAAAAATTTTGATCTGGGCAAAATTTCACCAAATCTAGCCATCTCAGGTTTCACCAGCTAATTCACCTTACGATCTGCTAGTTAGTTGGTGAAAGCTCTGCCTTTCACCAGCTAACTGGTTATAATTTCGCCCTTTTGCACTGGTGAAAGTTCTATCTTGGTCAAAAAGGAAATCTTCAGAATGAGTATACTCTGCCTCTATGGCTGCCATCTGTTCTTTAAAAAATTTGAAACAAATTCTTTTATTGTCTATTGATGCTAGTGTTCTGAACTAACACCATCTAGGATTTTCTGTACAATCACCATCATACAACTGAGAGGATGGAATGTAAATGCTCCTTATAATGAAGAGCTTCTACAATAATAACCTTGTCAAAGAATCTCGTTCTATGCCATTGGGGCTCTTCCTCAAACTGTTTCAACAAGGTTTTTTGGATAGGATTTCATATCTTTCCTTATTACTCTTTCCAAAACTTTGTGTTGCTTAAATTTCTTTCTTAATTTATTTCCTGTCCATTAAATGTTAATCCACAAAACAATAGAGAAGAAGGGAACATATATTTGAATTTCTGAGACAAAAAGAGATCAAATTAAATGTGATATAGAGACATCGATGGGATCATTTGTTGTTGTTGCATCAACTTTCCGAAAGAAATTATAGAATTTAGAGTGTACAGGTGGTGATGAAATCTTAGGAGCTGGAATAACTGATATTGCAGAACTCTTCGATACTTGATGTGATTACCCATGCTTTGGATGAAGGCAATCTATTCTGAACACCATGTAGCACACAAATATTCCCACATTCACACTCGTCCATCATGGTCCTCTACTTTTTACAATAAATCTGTACGCACCTCTTTCACTATTGATTGTTGAGCGCATGGGTATAACTTTGCAGCTTGAGAACAACCCAAACATGGAAGATTTGTTTGTCTTCTGATGCCTGGTTCCTCAAAATATTAATACGCTGCCCAGAAAAATAGAGACAGGAATGATGGTGCTTCTAAGCCATTGATTCGGCTCATGAATTAATGAAAGCTATAATCATAAAAACATCCGACCCTGGCTTAATATTTACACTATATAATAAATTTGACACCTATCACTTGATGTTTAATGACATGCATCAATATCGGTGCCTTAGATATAAACTGACACCTCTATATTTGAAAACTAAAAACCGGGTTGAGCATCTCTTTAGAGCACCTGCGTAACAAACTCTAATTTTGGCACTTGTAATCACTCATCCATCGATTTTTTGGCATTATGTTTTTTGTTTGATGATTTTATACACATAGATGCTTCTTCAATATATTTGATGATTTGTGAAAAGGAAAATCGATCTGAGGTTTGGTTCGTGACTTAACTCATGGCTTGTGGCTTATATACTGTGTGCTAGGATTTGTGTTGAATGCACTTGACATGCAGATTGATAGACTTTGATTGACTTGATTGTGATATGGCTCAGATTGTTATAGCTCAGACTTAGGACTAAAATACACAAGCACATACCATAATATTAGACAAATTTGCTAAAATATGAAAAGCATTAGAAGTTAGGGTTTACAGGAAATACTGACAAAGTTTTGGAATGCAGGTCAGAGCAATCAATGGAAGGCTGGTCTACAGATATTTGGAGACAAAACACTGGCCAAACATATTTAGAAATGGGCATATTGAATGGAACTTTGAGGAGATACTCCAAAAATACCAATGCATTTTTATGACTGATCCTGTACGACTGCTCCTCTGCAAACCTGTAGCCTGTCGGTAGTCTGCTCTGATTATTTATGAGCTCAACAACTGAAAATATATAGTTGTTCGTATGGCGAATTTATTATTTTGCCTATTCCTACGCTAACACTTTGCACTGCTTCTTAATCAAGTAAACTCATGCTTCCAATGAAGCCATGTAAGAAATTTATTTGCTGACAAAATTCTTGATCTTGATCCCAAAAATAAAAGAATGTGTAGCCAACAGAGATGTGTTCATAAAAAATGATAGAAACAGCCTTCATCTGACAAGAATATATTTATCTTTATACTTCTCAATGATTCCATAAAATCGGCAATAGGATCAATAAAATAGTAAAGGAATACCTCTTCAAGCTTCTATTCTGACTGTAAACGGAAATGATGTCGCTGGCTGTCCTCCTTGATCTTAATGATAAATGTGGACTGTTCAACCATTGTCGGAGAAAAATGCATAGTCAGTTTCTGATCTAAACCCTTCTTTTCTTCACCTTCCTCCTCATATCTGTTGCAAACCACTTTTGTCTGCAAATCTAGAAACTCAAGGCTTCCCTTAGTATTTGTTGTAGATCTGAAATTATCTCCTGCTGATATGTCAATCTACTCATCATTTTTCAAATTTTCAAAATGGATAATCGGATCTTCATCACAATCATCTTTAAAAGATGCATTTAATACAATGTTTAAATCGTCACAATGGTTGTCATAATCTAAATCATCAATCTCTTGATAACGAAGAGTATTCTCGATAGCAACGTACTCTTCATTAACATCCGAGTCTTTAGTCAATAAATGAAATTCATGACAACATTCAGGATAGAGAATATCATCTGGAAAATGGTCTTTACAAAACACATGAAAAGCAGTATGAAAATCTACCAAAGAGTTTATACTAGCATAAGGCAGAGACCGGTACCAATCACGAGCAATTCCCTCTAATGAGAAATAGAAGAGCCAAATCTGAACATCCTTGTGCACAACTTACAACTGATGCATGTAATCATGAAAGTCCAGCAAATGTTCAGATGGCACTTGCCATTCTTCTCCTCGAAATCTGGGAAGACTATTTTCCCATTCATCTCTACCAGGCACTAGATTAGGGAAACCAACAATTTTTGAAAAATCATAGAACGCATACCTCTTAGCAAAGATCTGGTTCATGTCATACCAATGGAGTCGCCACTAAATTTGTCCTTCATGGAGTCACCAGATAGATGATTACAACTAGAAATGTGCCCAGTCTTTGTCTATCATCAAAGCTAGAACTTATGTCGTCTCCCAAGGAAGCTGAGCTTCAATCTCCTCTGCCCGACAACGGCGCCAATTTGTTATCACTCCAAGAAACTTATTAGGGTTGTAGGCTAAGAATGCTTGGTAACTTAAGAATATGGTAGATTTTGTATGATTGGAACAATAGGATAACTAAGAAGGTTAAGAAAAGGACAACTTGTTATGCATCTAAATAAACCAGTGCTTTGAGAGACCAGATATCAGTTACAGTAGATAAAAAGGTGTGAAGAATACCATTCAAGATAACCAAGTACAAGAGATGTAGGGTCAAACAAGACAGTAAAGAAACATCTAATTCATATTCATGAGCTATACCAGAAGATAACAGTTATGAATAACTAAGCTGAACAGAATTAAATAACATAGTAGTGGAGTATATGAAAAGACTGATATATAATAACCAAAGAAGACTGTGATTCATATAACATAACAGAGTCAATTTACATAGCCAAAGTATCCAGGATTGAACCCTGTGTCTATCTTAAGTCTGTAGCTTTATAGCTTTACATCACAGTTCTCAGATCCTAAAATAATGGATCTGATATTCTAAAAACAGAAAGTAAACTATATTTACAAAAAACTAGGAAGAGATCCTCAAGATGAGGTCAATCCATATCTAATGATCTCTAAGAGTAGTAGATTGCTAATGAGGTGCAGTTTAGCCTCCCAAGGTTGTTTTATTTGGTCCTCCAAAGATAAAATTCGAATTTGGTGAAGTGTGCAAAATCCCTGATTTTCTGCCTTTGAAAAAGATACCAAAATCAATTGAAAGACCTCTTCTTTCCCTTATCCATCAAAAATAGCCATTGAATCAGACTTGATAATTCAACAACTGTCCATTTGAAGCGGTTTCAAACCATTCAAACTAAAAAAATCTCGATCTGGGAAAAAATTCGGTCATTCTATCCATGACAAGATTTCACCAGCTAATTTACCCAAAAATTTGCTCCTTAGCTGGTGAAAAGCAGAGCTTTCACCAGCTAACTAGCAAAGTTCACGACGAGTTAGCTGGTGAAAGCGTAGATTTTTAAAATCAAATTTCTTAGTCATGGACAGTCCATTTTTCATGCTTAAATAGTCGATCGACATCTAGAAATCCTAAACTTTCCATTGGTTCTTTCAAATCAGCATTTGGAGCTCAAGAAGGTAATAAAAAGTTCCCTGCAAGATTAGGCATCATTTTTCAAACAAATGTCAGAATGAATTTGATCGCTAACACGTGGCACTGCTTGTACTTGGCATTTTATTTCTTCACAATATCATTAACTTTTTGTTGGATGTGCTAGATGTGCTCAACAAATTTGGTTGCCTAATCAACCTCTGCCTAAGCATGGGATGACTCTTTCTATGCGGCTGCAATGGGCAGACCTACGTCAAGGGAGGCCAATGGTTGAAACCCCAAGCACACATGAAAAGGGATATGACCAATAGAGTTGTGGAGGGATATGTTGTAGAAATGTTGAACATAAGGAAGGATTTCATCTCATGTGCGTGGATGTTTGGAATTATACATTCGCAGGATATGTAAAATCATCCTATTGACTACCTCTTTTTTTCCATCAGTTTGTGGGTGAAAGGCAGTTGATTTGGTCAGCTTGGTTTCCATCATCGACCATAGGATGGAACAAATAGTTCTCATGAACCTACTGTCTCAATCAGAGATAATAGTTTTTGGTAGCCCAAAATCAACCCAAACATGTGTGAAGAAGAGCTTGGTAGTGGCCTCGGCTATGATGCTCTTCTTGTAGGGTGACAAAATTTCCATCTTAGATAATCAATTGACGACCACGAAGACACATTCATTCCCATACTCGGTTGAAGGAAAAATGACATGTGTTCCATGGATATGGACTCCCAAGGATTATTTGAAGTATGAAGAGGGGTGTATAGCCCCTGTTTCTTGATGCCAGGCTTGGAAATGGCACAGGCGATGCAGGATCTGATGTACTTGCGAACATCTTGTTGAAGCTTCAGCCAATAAAAATGCTTCTACATTACTTCCACTGTATTTTCTAAACCAAAATGTCTCGTTGCCCAAATGTAATGATATTCCTATATATTTTTTGCACAACCACTTGAAGGAACAAAAAGGTGGCTCAGATGGAATAATAAGCCCTCCTGGAGATGAAAGTTGGGAATTGTTTTTCATGCACTCAATGTCTAATAGGTAGTAGCAAAGTGATCGAGATTAAGGAGTGGAATGAACTGATTAACAGACTGAATACAATGAACACAGAGATATGAATAACAATACAGATATCTAGTGAACAATATATTCTATTAAATAAATGAAATAGGTTGAAACTGTAAAACTACAGAACTGAAACACTTGCTCGAATGGTGGTAGCTATCTCTGACAAGAGATGTGGCTGCTACATGAATTTGTATAAGAAGAATGATTACAATGAGGCTCCAGAGGTCTTTTTGATATTACTCATGATTTCCAAAACCCTAGACATCCAAAAACCTAACCCTAGGAGGTGAAATGCCAAGATCCATGTGGGACCTTATGGGTAAGTTGGTACCTCAACTTCCTGGGGTCGTAACTTTTGCATACAACCTTCCTTTTAGGCGCATGATATCACATTGGAAATGTCTTTCAAAGAAATACATATTATGCTGTCAAACTCTGACTCCATCTACAGTTTGACTGCGGTGAGCCAAAAAAACATTGTTTAGGGCTCCAAAACAGTCTTGGAAGTAAGATGTGTTGGTATGAAAACATACAAAATAAGCTAGTTGGATTAGGTTAGAGGCCACCAATATCCACCTGGAAGATTTCTAGGGCTTCAAACAGCCCCAGAAGTGTAGAACCCACAATTACAAAGAAGTACAAAAGAATGTGTTGAACTAAAAACAGATAAGAGGAGCCAGTTGGAATAGGTGGGTGGAAACCAATATCCATATGGATCAATCCTCCCTTTTTAGGAAGCGATGGTATCCATTTCATTGAGCTCTTCCATGAGGTGAGGAAACTTCTATTGGATTTGTCCCTGGGTGAGCCACTTAACTTGGTGTAGGTGTTTCCCTGCCTTGACAACCCGATAAAGCTGGATCCTCTGTTGGCGAGTGTCCTTAACCTATGTGTCCACTATCTGATCAGTGGATGCTTGTTCCATGCAGTTAGGGTTTAGCTATGTTGGTGTCATTTGTTCTACAATCTTTGAGGTGTCCAATAATGGTGGAAAATATGGCCAAAAGAGGTCCACATTGAACACTAGGTGCAGGCGAAGGAAGGGTGGAGTGTTGAGGTCAAAATCATTTCTACCCATATCCTTGGTGATAGTGTAAGGCCCATAGAAAAGTGGGAAGAGCCTCTAATGGGGCCCTGTGAGAGGCTCCTTCTGCAAATGTAACCAGACTTTGTCTCCAACCAAAAATTGGTGCAGTACCCTGTGTTGATCATGGTGTTGCTTGTACTGAGCATTGGATTTCTGAAAAATCTCTTGGACCTATTGGTGGATGTGATGAATCCTCTCAATGAATCTGGTGTCTTTGTCGATCTCATACTGAAAATGGGAAGATTTTTTCTGTTTTTTGGAAAGAGGTAGTGCAACATCAATGGGACCCAAGGGTTGGAATCCCAGCCCCACCTGAAATCGGCTATGGTCGGTGGAGTGATGGAGAGCCCTGTTGTAATTGTGTTTAACATACAGGAGACTCTCATCCCATGTACATGGATGATTAGAGTTGTACATGCATAGGGTGTGTATAATCATCTGATTGACGACCTCTATTTGGTTGTCTGTTTGGGGATGGAAAGCAGTGGATTTAGTGAGTTTGGTGTCCAACAGTGACTAGAGACTCGACCAAAATGTGCTAAGGAACCTTCTATCCTAGTCGGAGATGATGGTCTGTGGTATCCCAAAATGGACCCACACTTGTTCAAAGAAGAGATTGGCTATATCTGTCACTGTGATATTCTTCTTGTAGGCTGTGAGGATGGTCATCTTCGAAAATAGATCAACAAACACAAATATGCAATCATTGCCTTGCTTGGTGGACAGAAGGCCAGACATGTAATACATTGAGATGGATTCCCAAGGATTCCTGGGAGTAGGAAGAGGGGTGTATAAGCCTTACTTCTTGATGGATGGCTTGGAAATGACATAGGCAGTGCAAGATCTGATATACTTGTTGACGTCTTGTCGAAGTTTTGGCCAACAAAAATGTTTGTGAAGAACGACCATAGTTTTCTCCATGCAAAAATGTATTTCCATATGATTGTAGTGGGCATCCCAAATCAGATTTGCACACTCTCTTGTAGGAACACAGAGATGGCCAAGATGGAATAATAGTTCATCATGAATGTGAAAATAGGTGGCAGTTGCGTCTGTACCCAAGAGCTGATAGGTGGTGGCGAAGTCTGAATCTTGTTGATAAAGTTGGGGCCACTCAGATGCCTCATGTCCATAGGAATGGATCACAATGGTGAGTGGATCCATGAGAGGTCAACTGAGGTAGTGAGCAACGTGATTTGAGATCCATATATTATACTTGATGTTGAGATGGAACTATTGCATGTAGGTGGACAACTTATGATGGTGAACATTCTAAAATTTCCCTTGTGTATGTATGAACTACAAAGACTTGTGATCAGTGTGGATGATCGTCTTCTTTCCCATAATATAATGTTTCCATTGATGATAGGCTTTTACAATGGAATACATTTTCTTGTCATAGGTGGGGTATTTCCGGATAGTATCTGAGAGTGTCTCACTATGGTATGCTACCAGATGACCGTGCTGAGTGAGAATTGTGCCTACAACATAGTCAAATGCATCAGTCTCAATCTCGAACGGTTGTTCTAGATCATGCAAGGAGAGTACTGGAGCTGAGCACAAGTGATGCTTCATATAATAGAATTCTTGTTGTTGATCCTTCCCCCACACTAAATTTTCCCTGCCACCACCCTTGGTCACCTAGTTGAGGGCCCATGCAATATGGGAAAATCCCAACATGAACTGTCGATAGAAGTTGTCCAGTCACAAGAATCTTTGAAGCTCAGTTAGTGTGGCTGAGGCTGGCCAGTCACAGATGACTTGGACCTTAGCTGGATCAAAATGTACCCCATGCTCATCAACAATGTAGCCCAAGTATTCGACCATGTTCATGCCAAAAGATCATTTTTCCAAGTTGGCATATAGATTTTGTTGTTGTAGAGTGCTCAAAACCTGTTGAATATGCCACATGTTCTCCTCCCAAGTTCTGTTGAAGATGAGGATGTCATCCAAATATACCACCACAAATGAGTTGGTGAAGGGTCACAATACATCATCCATTAACCTTGTGAAAGTGGTTGGTGCATTTTTTAATCCAAAGGGCATGACCATCCATTTGAAGAGACCTTCTTTAGATTTGAATGTTTTCTTCCATACATCAGTTGGTTCGATGGGAACCTGGTGGTAGATAGACTTTAGGTCAATCTTGCTAAAGAACTTTTCCCCCTTGAGTTGGTCAAGAAGATCATCAATCCTGGGAATTGGGTATCGGTTCTTGACTATGATTTTGTTTAAGGCTATGTAATCAATGTAGAGTCACCAAGTCTCGTCCTTCTTCTGCACTAGTACAATCGGGCTTCCGTAAGGGGAGGATTTGGGTCTGATGTGCCCCTTTTGAATAATCTCTTGGATATAATGCTTGATTTCATTATTTTCCATTAGAGAACAATGATAGACTAGTCCATTAGGTAGAGGTGCATCAAGGATCAGATCAATTCGATGCTTGACTTGGAAATGCATCGGTACCCCAGTGGGTGAGGAGAATATGTCTATTTATTCTTCGATGATCCCGTCCATTTGCTTCTGCTGCAAAGAGAGGCTCTATGTAGAGGCCATAGATGTGGTGACAACCTTCTACTTACGATGAGCATGGATCACAAAGAAGACAAATTTCCAGGTCTGTGAAATGAGTATACAGCATTTCTTAGTAGAGATTAAAGAAACAACGGTAGGAGATGCTACCTCTGGTATTTGTACAATTGTCTACCCAAAGTAATAATAACACTGCGAGGTATAGACTCGTACACAACATGACACTTCCACAAATATGGTTGTCCTAAATTAACATCACAAACATCAAGGAGATAAATATCACAAAATACCTAATATTTTAAAGGATTGATGTTGTAGGGATAATGACATTGTTGGATGACACAAATATCTCTTCCTTGGTGAAGCCATCTAATGGTATAGGGTTGCAGGTGCGGTGTCATTGGTAGGTCCAATTGATTGGTTACCTTTGTTGAAATCGGGCTCTTTTGACTTCCGTTATAAAAAATGAAATGAAGCAGAGCCCCCTTTACCCACATTTGTGAGCGAAAGAGGTGTTCCCCTTCCTTTGGTTATTCTGGTTCGCTTGGTCAGACTTTGGTGGTAGTGACAGTGGAACTGGGTTCAAAATCAACAATATGCTTCCCTCCTTCAGGATTTGATTCGAAATCAGAATCGATCTCTGACTCGGAAGCCTCCATATCGGACACGAGTGACTACATGGAGCTGAATTATTTAGTGTTGTGCCAAGAGATTTTATGGTACTTACAGCATTTTCCCGTGTCATTCTTCGTCTTCTCATTGCCCTTCTTGTGTTGCAGCTTGGACTGGTTGTTGTGAGAGTGGCCATATTTTCTCTATCCCTTGTTGTGTGGGTTGGTGATCCATATTTATGATCATAACAAACTGATTACAGACTGAATACAATAAACATAGAGATATTAAGAATAACACAGACATCCAGTGAACAATATCTTCTATTAAATAAATGAAATAGGATGAAATTGTAAAACTGCAGAATTGAAACACTTGCTCAAACGGTGGTAGCTATCTATGAGAAGAGATGTGGCTGCTACGTGGATTTTTTTGAGAAGAATGATTACAATGAGGCTCCAGAGGCCTTTTTTATATTACTCATGAATTCCAAAACCCTAGACATCCAAAAACCTAGACCTAGAAGGTGAAACGCCAAAAGTCATGTGGGCCCCTATGGGTAAGTTGGTACCTTAACTTCCTGGGTTCGTAAATTTTGCATATGACCTCTATTTTAGGCATGTGATAGCCCATTGGAAAGGTATTTCATAGAATACACATTTCGTTGTCAAACTGTGACTCTGTCTACAGTTTGACTATGGTGAACCAAAAAAACAATGTTTAGGTCCCCAAAATGGCCCCAGAAGTACAACAAGATGTGCTGACATGAAAACATACAAAATAAGCCAGTTGGAGTGGGAAAGAGGCCACCAGTATCCACCTGGAGGATGTGTGGGGATTCAAACAGACCCAAAAGTGTAGAACCCACAATTACAAAGAAGTAAAGAAGAACGTGTTGAACAAAAATGGACAAGAGGATCCAGTTGGAATAGGTGGGTGGCCACCAATATCCACCTAGATCAATCCTCCCCCCTTAGGAAGCAATGTTCTCCATTGCGTTGAGTTCCCCCATTAGGTGAGGAAAATTCTGTTAGATTTGGCCCCGAGTGAGCCACTTTCCTTGGTGTAGGAGTTGCCCTGCCTTGACAACCTGATAAAGTTGGATCCTCTATTGGCGAGTGCCCTTAACCTGTGTGTCCACTATATGATTAGTGGATGCTTGTTCCATGCAGTAAGGGTTGAGATCTGTTGGTGTTAGTTGTTCTGCGATCTCTGAGGTGTCCAATAATGGTGGAAAATATGGCCGAAGGAGGTCCACATTTAACATTGGATGCAGGCCAAGGAAGGGTGGAGTGTTGAGCTCAAAAACATTGCTACCCACAACCTTGGTGATAGTGTAAGGCCCATAGAGAAGTGGGAGAGGCTTCCTATGGGGCCGCCTGAGACACTCCCTTTAAAAATGTAACCAGACTTTGTCGCCAACTTGAAACTGGTGCGGTACCCTGTGTTGATCATGGCCCTGCTTGTACTTAGCATTGGATTTATACAAAATATCTTGGACCTGTTGGCAGATGTATTGAATCCACTTAATGAATCTGGTGGCTTTGTCGTTCTCAAACTGAACATGGGAAGAGTCTGTCTGTGTGGTGGAAAGAGGTAGTGCAACATCCATGGTACCCAAGGGTTGGAATCCCAACCCCACCTAAAATGGGCTATGGCCGATGGAGATATGGAGATGATTGTTGTAACTGTGTTGAACATAGGGGAGACTCTCATCCCATGTACGTGGATGCTTAGATTTGTACATGCGCATGATGTGCACATTGATCCGATTGACAAACTCTGTTTGGCCATCTCTTTGGGGGTGGAAAGAAGTGGATTTAGTGAGCTTGGTATCCAACAGTGACCAAAGAATTGACCAAAATGTGTTGAGGAACCTGCTATCCAGGTTGGAGATTATGGTTTTTGGTATCCCAAAATGGACCCACACTCGTTCGAAGTAGAGCTTGGACGTATTTGTCGTTGTAATATTCTTCTTGCAGGCTGTGGCCATATTCGAAAACCGATCAACGACCACAAATACACATTCATTTCCTTTCTTGGTGGATGAAAGGCTAGACATGTAATCCATTAAGATGGATTCCCAAGGATTCTCGGGAGTAGGAAGAGGCATGTATAAGCCTTTCTTCTTAATAGATGGCTTGGAAATGGCATAGGCAGTGAAATATATGATATACTTTCCGACGACATGTCAAAGTTTTGTCCAATAAAAATGTTTATGAAGAACGACCACAATTTTCTCCATGCCAAAATGTCCTGTCATCTGACTGTAGTGGCCTTCCCAGATCATCTTTGCACACTCACTTGTAGGAACACAAAGATGGCCCAGATGGAATAATAGTCCATCCTGAATGTGAAAATTAGTGACAGTTTCGCCGATACCCAAGAGTTGATAGGTGGTGGTGAAGTTCAGGTCTTGTTGATAAAGTTGGGGCCATTCATATGCATCATGTCCACAGAAATGGAGCAGAGTGGTGAGTGCATCCACAAGAGTTTGACTGAGGCATTCAACGACATGATTTGAGATCCATGTATTATACTTGATGTTGATATGGAATTGATGCAGGTAGGTGTACCACTTCTGATGGCAGTCATTCTGCAATTTCCCCTGTGTCTGTATGAACTGTAGAGGATTGTGATCAGTGTGGATGATTGTCTCCTTTTCCATAATGTAATGTTTCCATTGACGATAGGCTTGTACAATGGAATACATTTCCTTGTCATAGGTGGGGTATTTCCTTATAGTATCTGGGAGTGTCTCACTATGGTATGCCACCAGATGGCCATGTTGAGTGAGAACTGCACCTACAACATAGTCAGATGCATCAGTCTCAATATCGAATGGTTGTTGCAAATCGGGTAAGGAGAGTACTGGAGATGAGCACAAGTTATGCTTCATATCATCGAATGATCATTGTTGTTCCTTCCCCCACATGAACTTTTCCCTTCCACCTCCTTTGGTCACTTGGTTGAGGACCCATGCAATATGGGAGAATCCCAACACGAACCATCGGTAGAAGTTGGTTAGTCACAAGAATATCTAAAGCTCAATTAGTGTGGTCGGGGTTGGTCAGTCATGGATGACTTGGATATTAGCTAGATCAACATGTACCCCATGCTCATAAACAATGTAGCCCAATTATTGGACCCTTTTCATGCCAAAAGAGCATTTTTCCAAGTTGGCATATAGTTTGTGCTATCAGAGAGTGCTCAAAACCTATTGAATATGTCACATGTGCTCCTCCGAAGTTCCATTGAATATGAGGATGTCATCCAAATATACCACCACAAAGGAGTTGGTGAAGGGTCACAATACATCATCCATCAACCTCATGAAATTGGTTTGTGCATTTGTTAAGCCAAAGGGCATGACCATCCATTCGAAGAGACCTTCTTTAGATTTGAAGGTTGTCTTCCATACATCAGTTGGTTCGATGGGAACCTGGTGGTAGCCAGACTTTAGGTCAATCTTGTTGAAGAACTTGCCCCCTTGAGTTGGTCAAGAAGGTCATCAATCTTGGGAATTGGTTACTGGTTCCTGGCTGTGATTTTGTTTAAGGCTTTGTAATCAATGCAGAATCACCAAGTCCCATCCTTCTTTTGCACCAATACAATCGGGCTTCCGCAAGGGGAGGATTTGGGTATGATGTGCCTCTTTTGAAGAAGCTATTGGATCTGACACCTGATTTCATCATTTTCCATCAACAAGCGATGATAGACTAGTCCATTAGGTAGAGGTGCATCAAGGGTCAGATCAATTGGATGCTTGACTTGGCAATGCGTTGGTACCCCGGTGGGTGAGGAGAATATGTCTATGTATTCTTCGACGATCTCGTCCACTTTCTTCTACTGTAAATAGAGGTTCTCTGTAGAGGCCATGGATGTGGCAGTGACCTTCTACTTACTGTGAGCATGGATCACAAAGAAGAGAAACTTCCCAGTCGGTGAAATGAGCTTATTGCATTGCTTAGCAGAGATTAAAGAAATAGCAGTAGGCGATGCTACCTATGGTATCCTGTACAATTGTCTACCGAAAGTGATAATAACACTGCGAGGTCTAGACTCATACACATCATGATGCTTCTACAAATATGGTTGTCCTAAAAGAACATCACAAAATTCAAGGGGAGCAATATCACACAATACCTCATCTATGAAAGGCTTGATGTCGTAGGGTAGACGACATTGTTGGATGACACAAAGATCCCTTCCTTCGCAAAGCTAGATGATGGTGTAGGGTTGTGGGCCTGGTGTCATTGGCAGGTCCAGTCGTTTGATGACCTCTGTTGAAATCAAATTCTTCTGACTACCGCTATCAAAAGTGAAATGAAGCGGAGCCCCCTTTACCCACATTTGTGAGTGGAAGAGGTGTTCCCCTTCCTCTGGTTCTTCTGGTTCTCATGGCTTGATTTTGGTGGTAGAGATAGTGGAACTAGGTTCAACATCGATAATCTGCTTCCCTCCTTCGGGATTTTATTTGGAATCAGAATCGACCTCTAACTCAAAATCCTTTATCTCGGCCATGAGCGACTTCTTGGAGCGACATTATTCAATGTTGTGCCAAGGGATTTTATGGTACTCACACCATTTTCCCGTTTCCTTCTTCATATTCTCATTGCCCTTATTGTGTTGTGGCTTGGACTGGTTGTCCTGAGATATCAGCTCGGTCCCTTGCTGTGTGGGTTGGGGTCACCTTTTCCCTTCTTCGGTTGTGAGGAGTTTTTAGATCCAAACTCTTTCCTTTTCTGCTTAAATGTTTGCTTGATCTTAACATCGTATCTATAAGTCGTGCCCAATGAGGCGATGTCCAGAAAATACATTTCTATTTGAATTTATCTATGCAAACAACTGTGGTATTTGAGCACCAGATGACATTCAGAGTCTTTCATACCCGATTTGGTGTGCAAGGTATGGAAAATATTGGTGAAATATGGTACTATCTAGTCCCTTTCTTGACACAGGGTGGTCCATCTGGTATACTGGTCCTCGTAGCTTCCAACAGGGTAGTACTTTTCTTTAATGGTGTCCATAAGGAATCCCATGTAGGGGCCACCAAAAATATTGCATATTCCTCTACGAACCTTTGCTCAGAGTAAGTATCACACTAGTCCTTAACATGGGGGAGAACCTTGAGGTGTACAAAATTAATCTTTTCCCTATCGAAAAAATTGTGGACAGAAAAATACCCTTCGAGCAGATTCAACCATTTATCTACAACATTCGCATCTATCAATCCTTCAAATAATGGAATATAAAAATTTACATGTACCTTGAAAGGGGTTGCATGGCCACTTGATGAAGATGCTTTTCGTGTGGGTAGTCATCGAAGGATCTACACAAAGTTGTCCATCATTTCGTTCCTTTTTCACATGAGGGCTTCCTTGAGAAACATTTTAATAGGATCTCCTGCTCCATCATATTTCTTCTCATCCCCCATGGGTTTTTTTTGGGCTCATCACGACCGATCTTGCAACAACTCGATTGGTTCAAGTCCCAACTTCTTGTACCCAGATCTTGTCAGGGACATGCAAGAAGAAAAATAAATGAAGATCAAACCGCTTCGATACCACTGATCTGGATTTAGGAGCAGAATGAAATGATTACAGACTAAATACAATAACATAAAGATATGAAGAATAACACGGATATCCAGTGAACAATATCTTCTATTAAATAAATGAAATAGGTTGAAACTGTAAAACTGCAGAACTGAAACACTTGCACGAATGGTGGTAGTTGTCTCTGAGAAGAGATGTGGCTAATACATGCATTTGTTTGAGTAGAATGATTACAATGAGGCTCCAGAGGTCTTTTTGATATTACTCATGAATTCCAAAACCCTAGACATCCAAAAACTTAACCCTAGAAGGTGAAACGCCAAAATTCATGTGGGCCCCTATGGGTAAGTTGGTACCTCAACTTCTTGGGGTCGTAACTTTTTCATATGACCTTCATTTTAGGCATGTGATAGCCCATTGGAAAGGTCTTTCAAAGAAATACACATTTTGTCATCAAATCGTGACTTCATCTACAATTTGACTGTGGCAAGCCAAAAAACAATGTTTAGGGCCCGAAAATGGCCCTGGAAGTACAACAAGATGTGCTTATATGAAAACATACAAAATAAGCCATTTGGATTAGGCGAGAAGCCACCAGTATCCACCTAGAGGATGTGTGGGAATTCAGACAGCCCCAAAAGTGTAGAAACCACAATTACAAAGAAGTAGAGAAAAACGTGTTGAAAAAAACAGACAAGAGGAGCTAATTGGAATAGGTGGGCGGCCACCAATATCCACCTGGGTTAGTTGGGGCCACCTTTTCCCTGCTTCAGTTGTGAGGATTTTACAAATGCAAACTCTCACCTCTTCTTCTTAAATTTCTCCTCGATCTTGACATAATTTCTATAAGTTGTACCCAATGAGGTGATGCCCAGAAAATCCATTTCTGTTTGAATGTATCTATGCAAACAACTGCGGTATTTGGGAACCATATGTCGCTCATAGTCTTTGATACCCAATTTGGTGCATAGGGTATGGAAAATATTGGTTAAATATGGTACTGTATGGTCCCTTTCTTGACGCAAGGTGGTCCATCTGGTGTACTGGTCCTCATAGCTTCCAACAGGGTAGTATTGTTCTTTAATGGCATCCCGGAAGGAATCCCATGTAGGGGCAACCAAAAATATTTTAGATTCCTCTATGGCCCTTTTCTTAGAGTAAGTTTCCCACCAGTCCTTAACATGGGGGACGACCTTGAGGAATGAAAAATTAATCTTTTCCCTATTGGAAAAATTGTGGACCGAAAAATAACCTTCAAGCAGATTCAACCATTTATCTACAACATATGCATCTATCAGTCCTTCAAATAATGGAATATAAAGTTTACCTATACCTTGAAGGGGGTTGCACGATATCTTGATGAAGATTTTTCTCCTGTGGGTAGTTGGCGAAGGATCTGTGCAAATTTATCCATGATTTCATTCCTTTGTCGTGCAAGGGATTCCTCAAGAAACATTTTAAAAGGATCTCCTGCTCCATCCTATTTCTTTTCGTTTCCCTTGGCTTATTGTCAGGCTCGGCATGATCAATATTTCAACGGATCGATTGGTTTGAGTCCCAACTTCTTATACCCAGATATTGTTGGGGACATGCATGAAGAAAAATAAATGAAGAGCAGATCGCTCTGATACCACTGATCCGGATTTAGGAGTAGAACGAACTGATTAACAGACTGAATACAATAAACACATAGATATGAAAAACAACATGGATATCCAGTGAACAATATCTTCTATTGAATAAATGAAATAGGATGAAAATGTAAAACTACAGAACTGAAACACTTGCTCGAATGGTGGTAGCTATCTCTGAGAAGATATGTTGCTTCTATGTGCATTTTTCTGAGCAAAATGATTACAATGAGGCTCCAGAGGCCTTTTTTATATTACTCATGAATTCCAAAATCCTAGACATCCAAAAACCTAACCCTAGGAGGTGAAACACCAAAAGTCATGTGGGCCCCTATGGGTAAGTTGGTACCTCAACTTATTAGGGTCGTAACTTTTTCATATGACCTGCATTTTAGGCACGTGATATCCCGTTGGAAAGGTATTTCAGAGAACTATACATTACGCCATCAAAATTTTACTTCATATACAGTTTGATTGTGGCAAGCCAAAAAGCATTGTTTAGGGATCCAAAATGACCCTGGAAGTACAACAAGATGTACTGACATGAAAACATACAAAATAAGCCAATTGGATTAGGTGAGATGCCACCAGTATCCACCTGGAAGATGTGTAGGGCTTCAGAAATCCCCAAAAGTGCAGAACCCACAGTTACAAATAAATATAGAAGAACATGTTGAACTAAAAATGGAGAAGAGGAGCCAATTGGAATAGGTGGGTGGCCACCAATATCCATCTGGATCAATAGGCAGAGGGGTGTATAGCCCCTGTTTCTTGATGGTGGCCTTGGAATGGCGTAGGCAGTGCAGGATATGATGTACTTGCAAACATATTTTCAAAGCTTCGACCAATAAAAATGCTTCTGCATTACTTCCACTGTCTTTTCTACACCAAAATGTCTCGTTGCCCGACTGTAATGAGATTCCTAGATTTGTTTTGCATGCTCTCTTGAAGGAACACAAAGGTGGCCCAGATGGCATAATAATCCCTCCTGGAGATGAAAGTTGGGAATTTTTTTTTCCTTCGCTCAGTGTCTGATAGGAAGTAGAAAAGTCATAGTCATTATTGTATAATTGTGTCCACCCAGATGTCTCATGTCAACATGAGTTGAGAATTGTGGTTAGTGCTACCACCGGGGGTCGATTGAGGAAATATGTAACATGGTTGGTGCTACCCTTTTTGTACTTGATATTCAAGTGGAATTGTTGCAGGTACATGGACCACTTCTGATGGCGGTCATTTTGTAACTTTCCTTGTGTCTTCATGAATTGCAAAGGCCTATGCTCAGTGTGGATAATCGTTTCCTTCCCTAGAATGTAATTCTTCCACTGTCAACATGTCTGCACAATGGAGTACATATATTTGTCATAGGCAGGGTATCATTGAACAACATCAGATATATTTACACTATGATAGGCTACCAGATGCCCATATTGAGTGAGTACTACACCGATAGCATAATTTGAAGCATCTGTCTCAATCTCAAATGGTCGTTGCAGGTTTGGCATAATGAGGACTGGTGTTGACCAGAGGTGGGATTTAAGATCATTGAATGCTTTATGTTGGGGCACAGACCACACAAAATTGGTCTTTGTGCCACCCTTGGTCACTTGTATTAGGGCCCAAGAGATATGAGAGAACCCCAACACAAGCCGCCGGTAGAATTTATCAAGGCCCAAGAAGCTGCAGAGCTCGATCATTATTTTCAGGGCCGGGAAATTGCAAATGACTTGGATCTTGGATGGATCCACATGTAAATCATGCACATCCATGATGTATCCCAAATATTGGATTCTCTACATGTTGAAGGAACACTTCTCTAAGTTGACATATAACTTGTGTTGTTGTAGGGTGCTCGATATGTGTTGAATATGCTCCAAATGTTCCTCCCAAGTTTTGTTGAAGATGAGGATGTCATCCAAATATACAACCACAAAGGAGTTTGTGAATGGTCGTAATATATCATCCATCATTCGCATGAATGTGTTCGGGGAATTAGTCAAGACGAAATTCATGGCCAACCACTCAAAGAGGCCTCCTTTGGACTTGAACGTTGTCTTCCACACATAATTTTTCTCAATCGGCACCTAGTGGTAACCTGACTTCAGATCAATTTTACTGAAAAAATTGGCTCCCTCGAGTTGATCGAGAATATCATCAATCCAAGGAATTGGATATCAGTTCTTTACTATGATCTTGTTCAAGGCTTTGTAATCAATACAAAGTCACCATGTCTCGTGCTTCTTATGTACTAGAACAATCGAGCTCCCACAATGTGAGGAGTTGGGTCTGATGTGGCCCTTCAAAATTATCTCTTGGATCTGGCATTTTATTTCTTCATTCTCCATAACAAAATGCATGTATACATGGTCTTTAGGAAAAGGGGAAATGGGTGTCAAATCAATTGGGTTCTTTACCTGATAGTGCACAGGCACCCCAGTAGGAAAGGTGAATATGTCTTTGTACTCCTTGACTATTTCATCCACCTGTTACTGTTAGGTAGAGAGACCTCATGCAAAGGTTTTGGCAGTTGCAGTGACCTTTTGGTCACCTTACAATAGAACCATATAGAGGACAAATATCTCAGTCTGAGAAACCACCTTTCTGTACTGCTTCGTAGATATCAAAGAGACTATGGTATTTGGGGTTGCCTCTGGTACCCTGTAAAGTTTATCTCCCAAAGTTATAATGACACTACGGGGCCTAGATTCATAAACATCATGATATTTCCACATATAAGGTTTTCCTAGAAAAACATCACAAAATTCAAGTGGGGAAACATCACACAATACCTTGTCTTTGAATGGTTCAATGTTGTAGTGCATGAGACATTGCTCGCTGAAATGGATGTCTTGTCCCTGGATTAGCCAACCGATGGTGTATGGCTAAGGATGGTGTGTCGTTGTTAATTTCAACCTCTTGAAAACCTCTATTGAGATCAGGTTCTTCTGGCTACCATCATCAACAATGAAATGGAGTGGGCTTCCCTTCACCCACATCTATGAGTGGAACAGATGTTCTCTTTCTTTAGGCTCCTCCAGATCCTCTGGATGTACTTTTGTTGTAGCGATGGTAACATTAGGTTCTGAATCAATGATCCATCTTCCCTTTTTTGGCTTGGAATTAGAGTCTGAGTCAACATATGACCCTGGGGCTTTCATCTCATCCAACAATGATTGTTTGGAGAGTCATTCATCAGTATTGTGCCAAGGAATTTTGTGGAACTCGCACCATTTTCCATTTTCCTTCTTCGAATTTCCATTACCCTTCTTTGTTGGTGGTTGGGGTTGGTTGTCCTGTGTAACACCTTGTTTCCCCCAAATTTGTAATTAATCCTAATATAGGAATTACCATGCTAAAGCATGATGAAAATGTGAATGTATGATGTGAATGGACCTTATGAAGAAGGTCGATGAATGTAAATAACATTATGAATTTATATTGCAGAATTGTTGAGAGGGGATGTGTTGAAAAAGAGACCACGATGGCGGTGGAAGGCACCTGGAAAGGAGGCATCAACTTCCATCGAGAATTGATACCGTATTTGGACTCCACTATCCTGGAGAACCAAAAGCGGCTTGTTGGCCCTAAATTAAATATCTCGCAGGCTGGTGGGTAGATGATTTAATGAGGGATGGGAGGTGAACCTCCCATTCGTAGAGCCGTCAGGCCTGATCAGCGTGAGGGTAATCGTGCCACACGCAACCTCGCAAGAGGATAAGGCGTGGGGGTAGAAGCGATTGCGAAGGGAAGACGCGAGGGGAACTCTGTCATACGCAGAGTGAGTGATAACAGAGAGGAAGGATTGCAACCTTCACTCCTGGTCACTGGCAAGTAGAGACGCAGTCTCACAGCATTGTGGTCTCATCTCGGGGGTGGCTGGTGGTAAATCCGCTGGGAGTCACTAAGCCTATAGTTGGGTGGAAACGAGCACTGCTCTCAGCAGTTGCACCCACTTCTGGTGTTATTTCTGATAAGTTTTTTTCATATTGCATCTTGAAATTCATATGCTGACATATATGCTCATAAACTGTGAAATTGTGAATGATTACAGTATAAGAATGTCTGTGCAGTGTTTTGTTAAGAAATGGTAGATATATGCTTATAACAGAAAAAACCACGCATGGATTATGATTGATAAATGAATGTAATTATGCACAAGTTGAACCAAGTTAGACTTCCAGTCCGTTCTCATGAATTTGTTTCCCCTTATCTGTCTCCAGGAATGCCTCGGAATAGACCTCTTCACAGAGATTCCCTCCTTGGAAAGGTTTACCAAGAACCTGGAAAAAGGACTTGAATGTGCAAGTCTTAACAACCCTGTACGAGGAGGAATGACCCTCTTAAAATCCCAAAGTAGCAGCGTAGGGATAAGTATCAATCGACGGATGAGATCTCGTCAGAATATTCCCGGGTCATTCAGGACCGTTAGATTGACGAAAGAAACAAGGGCGTTACATACCTTGCCCCTTTTCCTCTACCTTCATGAATAGCGAGGAAATCAGGACCGTAGATCGCCAAGGTCTGTGGGAATATCTAGACCGTTGGTTTCTTTTCACGTCCAGAGGGCAGTAAGAGAGTACACGGCGTGGGACTGATCTGAGTCGTTAGATCTTAGCTAGAAAAACCTGACATCCATCGGATCCGTTAAGAGATGCATGAGGGTTAAGCCCTCGTAAACGAGAGGTTTAAAGTCCCGACAGGTATCGGGATATCGGTCATCGGCATTTCGGGAGTCTCGAAGACAGGAGATCAGGAAATCTCCATGGGAAAAGTCCCGGGAACAATTTGGACTGTCCATTCGTGGAGACACGTGGTGGAGATCGAGGTGTCAGGAGTCTGGATATCGACATTCCCATGGACAGGAGATCGGGTAAGTCCACCTTGAAAACCCCGACACAAATCTGGGTCGTCCGTCTGAGAGAGGAAACGTGTCACGTGATCGTTCATTCCCGATATCCGGACACTAGACATCGGTATATCGGCACTCGGGAAATCGGATTTTTCGAGCTCGTGAAAGTCGGGACATTAGAAGTCTCGAAAACGCGAGGGGTAATCTAAATCGTCCATTCTTGGGACACATGGCAACGATTGAGCGATATCGGAAAGAAAAAAAAAACGGTCCCGAAAGGAGAATCATCAATCGGGAAATCGCGAGTCAGGATATCGAGAATCCCATGGACAAGAAGTCCCTGCAACTTGGAATCGTGAAGTCCGAAACCTCGACAAGGGGGAGAAAGCTCCGTTCTTGTGGGGCCTAGCTGACGTCAGGTCGAACAATTGAGGATTGGGATATCAGGGATCCCGTGCCCAAAGTGTTTATGCATTTCAGCATTGCGATGTCTGAAACCCCGAAGGGAGGTAAGGCTGTGGTCTTGTGAGATAGTGGTCACGTGGACCAAGAATCTATCCAGAAGGGGCTAAGGGCCAAAGATGGGGAGTTGGCTCATCAGAGATTGGGAGATTGCAGGGATAGAGGCTCGTGACATTGAGGATTGCGAAACCTCGAATCCCGATAAGGAGATAAGACTGTGGTCTTACGAGGACTAGTCATATGGACTAGGGGGCATAGCCAGGAGGGCTAAGGCTTGAAGGGAGCGCATCGACAAATCAGAGTTTAGGAGCCCGAGAGGAAAGGAACTCTCGACATTAGGAGGAAGAAACTCCGAAACCAAAAATTACATCGGGAGAGTTCATGGTTAAGTGCAGAAGAGCCGGATGGGAAAAATAAGGACCTGTGGATCGGGTTTTCATCAGAGATTCCAGCAAGGAATCGAATGAGATAATTCGTCTCAAAGGGAAATTTGAATGATCCTACGAGCCTCAAAGACTTCCCAAGCCTGAAATCAAGAACTCCTACAAATGCTTAACATACATCTACAACATACATTCATATCATAAAATAGAACTCTCACAGACATCTAGAAAAAGTTTGATTTTGAGTAGAGGGTATGTGACAAAGTGGTATCAAAGCATGGTTACAACACTTGGCCTACTTGGGCTTAGGCACGAGCCGCGTTAGAAGATATTGTTATTTGCATTTCTCTTTAAGGAGAAGGACTGCAGAATGAAACTGTAACTTGGAAATTCCTATAACCCTTCTATTAAAATGGCAACTACTCTTATAGGAGTAGGGATGCACTGATTGTTATCACGGATAAGATTTGAATGCGAATGACAGAGGTAGAATAAATTGTTCTATGAAGCTGCACAAGCCAGACAAGGGACATGAACTGAGTTTTTTAATTTAGCGTAACGATGGCTACCTACTAAAGCAGGTAGAGTCTTTTGTGATTAAGATGGCTGGTTAGGTAAGGATTAATACCCAAAGGAAGAACCCCTTCATGATTTGGGAAATCTGGTAAGGACAGGTAGGATCCTTAGAAAGTTATGACCACTGTATTATTAAGAGACTAAACCTTGAGCATACAATTCCTCATGATTGAGAGGACTGGTGAAAATACGTAGGGTCAGATTTACCTTACCTATAATGGTTAGAATCAACCATGAGGATAACCTGTTTGAGGAGTCCTTTGAGACTGTTGCTAATTCCCAAGAGTGGCCCTTGTTGATTGTTTCCGTAAAGAGAGGGTAACACCTGTATGAGTTGGTACTATGAGATTAGTCCTGTAAGTAACTTAAAAATCTCAGAAGATATAGAAGGAGAAATCCTTCAGGAAATAATTTTGAAGATTGGATGGGATCTAGAGTCGAGATCCATTTAGAAAGAACCGAAATGTGTCGGGTTGTTCGATCTCGGGAAATAGCACACTGGTTAGTTGTGAGGAGATACCGTAATTTCGCAAGACAAAAAGGCTCGGGAGAAGCAATGAGGAATTCGCGAAAAGATCATAGTCGTTGATCAAGGAGCGAATTGGACCATTGATCGTCCAGAGAAAATTTCGCAATTCTGGAGATTGAAGGATTCAAGGTTTTCCATAATAAAAGTCCCGAAGTTGTGAAATGAAAAATCGCGACATCATCACAACCGTCAGTTGGAGAGCCGCTGGTGACCGTTAGACCTAATTAATCAGTGAGGAAGATAAGGCTGATAACCTCTCATCACTCATAAGCTCAGGAGGAATAATATCCGTTAGGTCGAAATCAACAAGAGTCGTTGATCTAGAGTTTCGAGGTTTCGTCTATGGGGAAATGGAAGTGTAGACTTTCCAAAGTCGCGCCAGGTAAATCACCGAGTTAATCAGGACTGATGGTTGCCGGAGAGATCTGGACCGTGGGATCCAGACTTGTCGGCCCGCATAGAATAGAAGTTTGGGAGATGGTGGAGCGTTGTCCATGGATTCGCCAAAGTACAGGATCCTGACGCGTGTCTGAGAACTGACCCCAGAGTCTGAGTGAAGGGTCATGTAGATGAAAGAGCCAAGAAAACCTTAGCCTTGGTCTTTTGTGTTTTTGGATTTCGGGATTCAGGGAAAACATAATTCCTTGCAACGGGAATTCCGAAATCGCGAAATGTGAAGCGCCCTTTTAAATTTGGATCGTGGTCACCACCGGTGGTCGCGTGAGGAGAGGGTGTAAGCCAGTATAATGAGTAGCGCATGAGTTTAATGCACCAATGAGCTTCCTATTAAGAATCCTGATACTCATACCAGTAAGGTATGAATGATATATAAAACGTGCAAGTAATGCAGATGTATGATGTAAGAGTATAAGTATACTAAAGGCCCAACATGATGGCCTTGATGAGTGAAACATGAGGCAAGACTTACACTTGCCAAAATTGAATGAATACCATGGATGCATGGTTGACTCCGTTATGAAGAGTCGTGAAGGATCTGTCTTGAAGGATAGCTTAAAGGAAATGTACTCTATACCCCCAGGAAAATCCAATACAATTAAAGGAAAGAGTAAATGAGCAAGGATGCTCTGTTGTCATGATAAGAGGCAAAGGTTTATGCCTTTGCAGATCACATGAGAAGGACTGTGAACAATCCTGAGATGACTACTTTTAAAAATGGAAATGTATGTAGGCTATGAAATATACCTATGATAGCTACATGAAGGCTTAGGATTATTAAAGTGGTTAAGTACATCATAGATGTAAGTTAACAAAGATGCATGTTTATATTCCTTAAGGGAATATTTGGTAGACTACTAAAAAAAAATAAAAAAAAATAACTCAAGGTTGAGGCCATCATAGTGGTGATGGATCGACAACGAGGAAGTTTCATGCTGAAGGAGTTCCCATTGGAGGAACTGTATAAGGTCTCTGTCAGAGGAACAGAGTCACAACCCTGATAATTGTTGAAGGATTGGACAATGGGTTGCAAGGCCTGTCCATGTATAAAAATCATGTAAGTAATAGAACACTAATAACTGAATATTGACCATTCTGATAACCTAATGGAAGTGTGTAGGATGCACACATTCCTAACCCATTATGAACAAAGAGTTGCTACTAAAGCATGTCGAAGTATCCTAATAAGTTAGGATGGGCCTAGACCAGGGCTGCTCAAAAAAGAGCAGTTGTGGAAACCAGCTTGGTTGGTAAGAGGCCAGTAAACCCCTGAGTATGATTAACTAAATAAATGAGTAGGTTTAATTGATATAGCTTGGTTGAAGCTGTGATTAAGGAAAGGCAGTGAGACCTTAGAGATAACTTGACTGGGCTGAAAATCCCCAGGTGATGTAGAAAGAATTGGAAGAAGGGGAGAGCCCTCAATTCTTCCCTTGTTGTGCATTACGAATGAGGAAGTTGGTACATTAATGAACAAAAAATGCTTTGACACCATAATAATGATGGTTGTAATGCTATGAAAATGATTGAGAACTATTGTGTTACACTCATGAAAAACATTAAGGATAATGTGATGAAGTGCATACAGATATGCTAGACATGCTTGAAAATGTTTTTATTAATTAAACGCTATGATATTTGCATTTCAATTTACATGACGATTAATATGCCTATCGTGTATGTCATGTGTAGAAAGGAATAATATTGGAACTGTTGAGAAAGACAGTTGCCAATAATGAACAACCTCAAGTAGAGGGTGACCATGGAAAGGCTGCGGTCGAAAGGTTGTTGATGGGACTGCAGAAGATCTCGCTAAAGCACTACTGATAAGGTAGAGGATAGAGAAAGGGTGCAAGTAGCCAAGAACAGGTATAAAGGTATTCGTGCCTATGTGGCACAGGGTATGAAGGGATTTGGTGAGAACCCCTTCCGAAATATTTATTATTGCATGCTATACCTGAAAATTGAAAGGGCAGTTGTATGCCTTGGATACCCGAGTAGGGTATAATTCGGGGAGGATGACCTGAATAATGGAGGCACGAACCTCTGGTACTAAAAGACTGATTGTAACCTTTGGAAGAATTCATGAACTGATATGTCATGAACACATGGACCAGTCAAGGAACGATTGGAAACAAAAGTGCTCATAGATAGCACGTTGCTTGGAATTACTTCCAGGAAAGGCATATTTGCATAAAATACAAACAATGGATTCCTCATTGAGGAAGGGGGACCTTCCAACATTTTTACTCACAAGGTATAGGTGTTAGAGAAAATCAAATGTGGGTGGCCATGAGTGTTGGCACCCTGAATATTAATGAAGGCATAATGTGTGGGGGCATTCATGCGAAACTTTTAAGTTAATATGTACTAATTGGGGTCATGATCAGCCTATAGCAGGGAGCGTGGATCCTGTTTTAAGAATGAATGAAAAATGACTAAAACCATATGATGAAAGGATAGGTTAAATCCCAACACCCCATGACCCAGAACCGGTCCTAAAGTGTGACGAACTTGAAATCAATGCAAGAATGCATTGGGTATGAATGTGGCCATGGATAGCGGCACATTTGTTAAAACCCTTTGAAATGTTGAATTACGTTTGAATATATATATATATATATATATATATGTACATAGAGAATCTAACAATTTTGTTTGGCTGATTGAGGAATGAATTACAGAAAGCAGAGGGTCATTGATATGGCAGTAAGGTAAGCCCATAGGAAGACCGATTACCTACTGGGCCAAACTGCAAGAATGGTATTTCCTTTTGAGGAAGTAATTTAATCATTAAAGTGTGCACAATTCTAAGATTGTTATGACAATGTGGTAAAGGTGCAATAAAATGTATATGCATGGAAAAGATAACAAGTTGTTTGGCCGATTGAAGTTGAAAGTGCAAGAAGCAAAAGGGGTCTTGGATATGGCAGCATTGTAAGCCCATAATGAAGTCCAATTGCCTGTTGAGCCAAACCATTATGGGAAGGAAAGTCCCATAATTATGAATTTGGTTCCTGTGCGGAACAAATATGAAAAAAGATCATGATAATGGACAAATCTGTGGGTGACAGGTTTGCAAATAAAATTTTGAAAGTTAGAATTGATAATGATGTCTCATGAATTTTGTATACCTGTGATACAGGTGAGAAGAAAAGACATGTTCAGAAAGGAACAATTGAAGGTTGTCAAAACTGAAGGAGATGAACATGACTACTACTGAGCCATGAAAATCCTGTGATGAGTCATGATCACCTGAAATAAAATTGTGTTGACGTAACACCAGCCGGAGGGATTCCTCGGCAGAACAAGTTCGAGGGATGCCTCGACTGTAAGACTCGATAGAGTCTCTAAAATTCTTCTTGTGCGAGAAAACCTTGGCAGGGAAAGATGGATCGCCCAAGGGACTATATAACAGTGAAGGGGGTGCATGAGCCTGGGCCTGGAGGGTGAGTGACCGCAAGGAAGAGGAGACCTTAATAATTTTTGAAAACTATTGGGATAATGCACATAGTGGGTAATTTCCCGTGCGGGGAAAACCTTGGAAAGAAAGATGAAATTATGATGGCTTTTGTGAGCTATTGAATTGGAATTATGCATCCAACGGGTACGTTAGGGAGGACGATGAGCATGGATAACAAAATTACCACGCGGATACAAATCCACAAACTGAACAGATAAGTATTGTGCTAAGAATATGAAATTTCCTTTTCTTTTGAAATTTGAACATCAGTAAGATGTTTTTGAACAAAATTGTGAATTAATGTGCTTGTTGTCCAGGAATTATTGAAGGAAGATGACAAAGATCAAGACTTATGAAGTGGTTGAATAAGAAAGGCATGACATGTGTTTTGAGAAAGAACACCAAGGATGGTGTTCCTTTAAGGGGGAGGGAATTGTAACACCCTGTTTCCCCAAATTTGTAATTAATCCTAATATAGGAATTACCATGCTAAAGCATGATGAAAATGTGAATGTATGATGTGAATGGACCTTATGAAGAAGGTCGATGAATGTAAATAACATTATGAATTTATATTGCAGAACTGCTGAGAGGGGATGTGCTGAAAAAGAGACCACGATGGCGGTGGAAGGCACCTGGAAAGGTGGTGTTAACTTCCACCGAGAATTGATACTGTATTTGGACTCCACTATCCCGGAGAACCAAAAGCAACTCGCTGGCCCTGAATTAAATATCTCGCAGGCTGGTGGGTAGATGGTTTAATGAGGGATGGGAGGTGAACCTCCCATCCGTAGAGCCGTCAGGCCTAATCAACACGAGGGTAATCGCACCACACGCAACCTCGCAAGAGGATAAGGCATGGGGGTAGAAGCAATTGCGAAGGGCAGATGCGAGGGGAACTCTGGCATACGTAGAGTGAGTGATAGCAGAGAGGAAGGATTGCAACCTTCACTCCTGGTCACTGGAAAATAGAGACGCAGTCTCACAGCATCGTGGTCTCAGCTCGGGGGTGGCTGGTGGTAAATCCGCTGGGAGTTGCTAAGCCTACGGTTGGGTGCAAACGAGCACTCCTCTTAGCAGTTGCACCCACTTCTGGTGTTATTTCTGATAAGTGTTTTTCATATTGCATCTTGAAATTCATATGCTGACATATATGCTCATACACTGTGAAATTGTGAATGATTACAGTATAAGAATGTATGTGCAGTGTTTTGATAAGAAATGGTAGATATATGCTTATAACAGAAAAAACCACGGATGGCTTATGATTGATAAATGAATGTAATTATGCACAAGTTGAACCAAGTCAGACTTCCAGTCCATTCTCGGGAATTTGTTTCCCCTTATCTGTCTCAAGGAATTCCCCGGAATAGACCTCTTCACAAAGATTCCCTCCTTGGAAAGGTTTACCAAGAACCTGGAAAAAGGACTTGAATGCGCAAGTCTTAACAACCCTGTACGAGGAGGAATGACCCTCTTAAAATCCAGAAGTAGCAGCGTAGTGATAAGTATCAATCGACGAATGAGATCCCGTTGGAAGATTCCCGGGTCATTCATGACCGTTAGATTGACGAAAGAAACAAGGGCGTTACATACCTTTCCCCTTTTCCTCTACCTTCGTGAATAGCGAGGAAATCGGGACCGTAGATCCCAAAGGTCTGTGGGAATATCTGGACCATTGGTTTCTTTTCCCATCCAGAGAGCAGTAAGAGAGTACACAGCATGGGACTGATCTGAGTCGTTAGATCTTAGCTAGAAAAACCCGATAGCCGTCGGATCCGTTAAGATATGCATGAGGGTTAAGCCCTTGTAAACGGGAGGTTGAAAGTCCCGACAGGTATCGGGATATCGGTCATCGACATTTCGGGAGTCTCGAAGATAGGAGATCAGGAAATCTCCATGGGAAAAGTCCCGGGAATGATCTGGACCGTCCGTTCGTGGAGACACGTGGCGGATATCGAGGCATCGGGAGTCGGGATATCAGCATTCCTGTGGATAGGAGATCGGGTAAGTCCACCTTGAAAACCCCGACACAAATCTGGGTCGTTCATCTAAGAGAGGACACGTGTCACATGATCGTTCATTCTGGAGATCCAGACACTAGACATCGGTATATTGGCACTCGGGAAATCGGATTTTCCGAGGTCGTGAAATTCAGGACATCAGAAGTCTCGAAAACACAGGGGTAATCTAAACTTTCCATTCTTGGGACGTGTGGCAATGATTGAGTGATATCAGAAAGAAAAAAAAAAGGGGTCCCGAAAGGAGAATCGTCAATCGGGAAATCGTGAGTCGGGATATCAGGAATCCCGTGGACAAGAAGTCCCTGCAACTTGGAATCGTGAAGTCCGAAACCCCGATAAGGGGGATAAAGCTCCATTGTTATGGGGCCTAGCTGACGTCAGGTCGGACAATCGAGGATCAGGATATCGGGGATCCCATGCCCAAAGTGTTTATGCATTTCGGCATTGCGATGTCCGAAACCCCGAAGAGAGGTAAGGCTGTGGTCTTGTGAGATAGTGGTCACGTGGACTAAAAATCTAGCCAGAAGGGGCTAAGGGCCAAAGACGGGGAGTTGTCTCATTGGAGATCGGGAGATTGCGGGGATAGAGGTTCGTGACATCGAGGATCATGAAACCCCGAATCCCGATAAGGAGATAAGACTGCGGTCTTACGAGGACTAGTCATATGGACTAGGGGGCATAGCTAGGAGGGATAAGGTCGGAAGGGAGCGCATCGGAGAATCGGAGTTCGGGACGTCGAGAGGACAGGAATTATCGACATCAGGAGGAAGAAACTCCGAAACCCAAAATTAGGTCGGGAGAGTTCACTGTTAAGTGCAGAAGAGCCGGATGGGAAAAATAAGGACATGTGGATCGGGTTTTCATCAGAGATTCCAGCAGGGAATCGAATGAGCTAATTCCGCTCAAAGGGAAATTTGAACGATCCTGCGAGCCTCAAAGACTTCCCAAGCTTGAAATCAAGAACTCCTGCAAATGCCTAACATACATCTACAGCATACATTCATATCATAAAATAGAACCCTCACAGACATCCAGAAAAAGTTTGATTTTGAGTAGAGGGTATGTGACATCCTGGGGTTGGCCATCCTTGCTTTGTCCTTTGGCCTGGGATTTAGGGCCACCCTTACCATACTTTGGTTGTTATGGATTTGTAGATATGAACTCCCGCTTGTTCGGTTGCTTGAAATTTTTCTCTATTTTGACAACATATTGATAAGCGACTCCCAATGACGAGATGTCCATAAACTCCATTTTGGTTTGGATGTACCGGTGCAGAGACCCACGATATTTTAGGACCATATGCCACTCAAAGTCTTTGATACACATTTTGGTGTGTAAGGTATGGAAATTATTTGTGAACTATGACACTGTTTGGCCCCTCTCTTGGCACAGTGTGGTCCATCTCGTGTATTGGTCATCATAACTTCCAACAGGGTAATATTGTTTCGTGACGGAATAAAAAAATCTACCCAGGTGGGTCCTGGACCAAAATTTTCAGACTCATCTTCAGAAAGTTTCTCACATTAAGTCTCCCACCAATATATGACATGGGGAAGGGCCTTAATGAGCGCAAATGTGATTTTTTCATGTTGGAAAAATTGTGGATGGAGAAATAACCCTCTAGCAAATTTAACCATTTTTCCAAAGCTTCAGCATCTATCTGGCCTTCAAATAAAGGAATATAAAAGTTAACTTGCACCTTGAGGGGAGTAACACATCCAAAGTGATTGTTGGTTGAATTTGCCTCTGTTGTTTCCGACAACTATCGAAGGATCTTGGTGAAACTATCCATCATATCGTTCCTCTATCACGTGAGGGATTCCTTGAGAAATAGTTTGAAAGGATCTCCTGTCTTTTCGTCTCTCTTTTATTCCATCACGGAAGGTCTCTTTGGCATGTGAGAATGGTTTTCCTCAAGATATACAAGCTCGAGACCCAATTCTCTATACCCTGACCTCGTCGGGGACATGCACTGAGGATGACAAGGAGCAAACTGCTCTGATATCATTGTTCTGGATTATTTTAGGAACGATATGAAGGTAGAGATAAAACAAAGATATAACCCATAATGACACATAGATATGGAAAGTAACACAATAATATAGTAAATCTCAGATTCTAATAATAACTGTCTGAAATACAAAAGATTGTAAAATGAAAAAGCACACAAGCTAGCTAGAATGGTGGCATCTTATCTCCGAGAAGAGATGTGTCATCTACGCTCATTCACAAGAAGTTGGCTACAATGAGGCCCAAAAGGAATTTTTACATAAAACATAAATTAGAAAACCCTAAACATCTGTTGGCATAGGGGCAGACCCAGGGTTCAATTCTACAACAATGCACCAACAAAGCCCTAACTATCGACCCTTTCAACAACACCTACGAAGCAGATGAAGTCTCACCTGAGGTAGAGGCAGGGGTGGTTGCAAGACTCAGGTGTCTGCAACCTTAGCTGGGACATAGATCTGTGATTATACTACTTAATAAAGCACTTAGCACCGTTAGTTTCTCAATATGCAATCAATATCCACTTCGCTGATAAAACAGGGCTTTGCAGCATCCACACTAATCTAATGTATTTAAGCACTTAGCATAGGTAAATAGATTAGATCGAGCAGATCAATCACTAAGCATGGCTATATAGATCATATCTAACATTCTCACATATAATAAGCACAAATCATAAATAGATCTTTCTAAATACATCAAAGCACTTAGAAAATAACATGTGAACACATCAAGACAAAGCTCAAAGCAGCATAACACAGTATTTACGTGGTTCACCCCCACCCTAGGGATACGCCCACCAACTCTTATTGTTTATTGTCTTCATTCAATCAGTTACAAGTGCAGAGCCTCAAAACACTTACTCCACACAGGACAAAAGATCTATGCAGCTCTCTAGATCCTTCTTCCTTGCATTACAACACTGAGCCTTCCACAATATACTAAAAGGACCTACACTTAACTATGCAAGTCTCTTACAGTCATGCACTAAACACTTACAGACTCTACTTGCACTTAGCATACATTCACATCACATAGATGCACCACTACTTCTATCTTTCCTAAACATCTATTTATATACAAAATAGGCCTAAACATGGGTAAACCCATGGGCCGATGTCCCATTCCCATTACATATTCCCACATCCCAAAAAGGATCCAAAAAAGGGCCGAGATCTTGCGATCTCCACTTCGTCTTCTGCTCCCCCTTCGATAGGCTGTCAAAGTCCCAAAATAGGTCAACATGACCAAGAATCTCCCAAAACTTGGTCAAGGGCCAACATGCCCCCAACACTCACCTGTGACTCATCCCGAGTCACTCTGGTCTGATCAGTTCTGCTTTGAATGCCTTGAGTTTGGCTTGAGCTGCTTCAACCTGCTTCTTTGCTATGACTTCTTTCTCAGTGAACTCATGGATCACTGCATCATTCACTGGCCCTTCTAGGCGTTGTTTTGTTGTAGTGACAACCTGTTCTATCTTTGCTCCTCAGATTTCAACCTCTGTGAACAATTGGCATGCCTTATCTTGCACAGGTTGGAGTCGTTGAGTTATTTCCATAACTTTTCTATGGATCATATGGATCTGCTATTGGGTGGTGAATTGATCTTGACATCTCTTCATTATGTCTATAGTTGACAGGGCCTTCAGCTGCGCCTGTAGTGTGTTTGCGTCCTGCTTCGCTTCCTGGCGTTGTGACTCCAGTGCCTGCAATTCTGGATTATCAGCGAGCTTCTCATATGTTTGGGCACTGCGATTACTTAGCTGCTTGCACTCCAGGGTAAGAGATTTCAGTCTCTCAACTGTGCTCCTGGCGGTTGCTTCCCTTTGATCTCTTACATCTTGCGAGGTCTCGGGCACTGCGTGTAGCTCCAAATATGCTATGCATTGTTGTAGTTGATGAATCACTTCTTCAAGTTGTGCCACCTATTGTGGGACTCTCTCTTCGGTCATTACTTCGATAATTTTCATAAAGAGAAGTGTTTTTTTGACCCTTTCCTTTACTTCGAGTTGCTCCACGAGCAAATGTTCCTTGCTTTGCTATAGCTGTGCTCTTTCTTCATCCCACTTCGCTTGGAGAGCAAGCTTTTCCCATTCTGCACCACTGCATTTCTCTAGAAGGTATTTTTATACTTGTGATAAAGCCTGGGTGGCTTGCATTTTTTCCTCCTATGCTCATCGAAGGTGAGCTTCGAATATATCAACAATTTGGTGGAGTTGAGTTGACTCATCTCCCAGTTCTGGTGTTTCCAATGGCAGAGGTGTAGTGGAAACTGCATAGCTAGACTGTAGTGATTGTTGCAACCCTTGAAGTTCAACCTTAATTCAATTGTATATCTCCTCCTGTTGAGCTTCTTGCTTCTCTGCTATCTCCAGTGAAGCATCGTTCAGGGCTTCTACGATGAAATTGAAGTCATTTGAGGTAAGGGTAGTCTGCATCTTGGTCATAGAGGCTTTCAATTTCTTCCGAGAAGAAGGCTTCGGGGGGGAAACCTTCCTTTTCTTCGAGGGATCCTCCTCATCTCTAGTTGGTATAACCTCACCTTTCTTATGTTCAACTTCTGCGCCATCTATCTCTCTGCCATATCCTCCTTGCGCAGGTGAGATGGAAGCAGTCTTCGCTGAGGTACTACTTACATCTTGGGCTTCTTCATTTTTATTTGTCTTGCTCGGTCCAGGTGTATCATGTGTTGCTTCTGGAATGTCAATGTCGGACATCTCCACAGGATCTATTGGAATGAGGAGGTCTGCTAACCAGTATTTAGTAATCTCTTCTAAGTCTTCCTATCCCAGCTTGTAGTAAGACTGAAGTTGTTTCTTGTGCTTGTCAGCACGCACTATAATATAAATGAAATGGAATTCCGCGTTGAATTTCATTAAAGGATGAAACCTGTGGAGAGTATTTGGCGTGATGTGAGGCTTGGACTGGATGGCTCTCTTCAGCTGGTTGTAATATGTGTGGAATACGGAATTTGACTGCCATTTCTTGTTCATGTCATTGGAATACCATAGTGTACTAAACTTCGTGGCTAGAGGTTCAAAGGGATCGATGTCCGGGAAGGTCGTACCTTCCGGCATCTCCCATGTGATGAAAGCAATCAGGATTAGAAGCCAGCTAAAGTGGAACTTATATCCTTGATCTTACGCTTCCATGCAGTCTATTTCCAACTGGTTCACAAGGTACTTCACCCAATTCATTTGTAGGCCCTCCACGCACTTTCTTGCGAGGTCGACTACAAAACCAGTCACTTGAATGGGTCGGTTCTTACGGACTAACTTTCTTATGATCAATTGACAGGCAAGGCACATTGCATCACTCTGGATAGAAGCTACCTTGTAGCCTCACGTTCCCTTCTCGACATCTCCATAAGTGTCTTTGATCCTTTGTGCGAGAGCATGGTCCATGGCTTTTCCAGGATAAAAATCATGTGGGTCAGGTCCTTGCATGCTAAGCCCGGTGATCTGATTTATCAACGTCGGATCCACTGTTATATGGCGGTTTAATCACAAGTATATGCCATGGTAACAGGACAACAACATCTTGACGCATGAATTCACTTCTTGGTGCCTTCCGAAGTGAGGAATATTCATGACATTGAGCAATGTGGACTACACGAGGTTCAAAGTCCATGACTAGGAAACTATCTTCGAATTCTTTCCCTTTGTTCTAGTCAGGTACTTATGTGGGGCAAGCATGTTGTAGACCTTACTATCGCCGAGGTTGAAGTCGCTAAACTTCAACGCTGCAATATTTTCTTGATCTATGCGAACTGCGTGTATCCATTTCGGGAGGTATGCAATGACCAAAGCGTACTCAAATTCCCTAGGCACACTGTCTCGATTGATTTCACCGCTCAGAGGTGGTAGATAGGCGGGTAAAATGGTCGGGATCAACTTAGCATTCACGAGATCATCTTTGTGCTTGGTTTGCTTTTCATCGGCTAGCCAAAATGGTCCGGCTCAAGCAGTGGACGGAGAGGCTGACAGTCCTCTCGTGGATGATGCTTGTACACTTGTGTATAATCCTCTCTCCGACATGACTGTTTCAGTCATCAGGTCGATCAAAACTTCTTCGGCAACTTTCTATGCGGCACTCACTTCTTCCGACATACGCACTCAGGGTGAACAATCGCAGGTTCGGGGGACAACTTAGACACAGTACTGAGATAGAGGGAAAGAGTGTGATGATCACTGTATAAACTTGGCTTAGTCTGCGGGCTCGAATTATCAATTGGCAAAAGTGTTCTCGGTGTGTGGTGCAGTGGGCTAAATAGGGAACTTGACAACGGTTCATTTTGCAACGGGTATGAGCCTCCATTAACTCTTGTTCGGTTTGTTATGGCGTGGTCCAACAGTCTGATGATGAACCATAATTTCATTTATGCCCATTTGGAGCATCAATCGAACAGTTATAATGTCCCCAACGGCTATATTGCTTCGTCATGGCGAAGTGCCATGTGTCGCTGTTCTGATATCCCGACGAAGCTCCAATTTTGCAATTTCTCTGTCTGCGAAGTTCCCTCTAGAACCTTCTGCAACTTTTCGGTCTTATCTCTCTTCTTACTTAACTTTCTAGCCTTTTTTTCAATGAGCTTCATCTTGATAGTTCTTTTTCCATTCTAATTCCTATCTTCTTTGGTCATAGTCACTTCGCGATGTTGATATTCTTCCTTAGGATTCCTGGATAATACTTTGGCTTTGTCTAGGGTAGGTACTTCGGTCTTCTATGGGTCTTCTAATGCTCTTGCAGCTTCAACATTTGGGTTGCTAGTGTTAAATAGCTTCAATCTTCTCTCTTGTTCCGCAATCAAGTGTGTGATCCATCTGTTCATGAAATCTTTTAACACTTGTTTCTTTTGTTCCAAAAATTATTCTTCTTCTTTTTGTCTAGCTTGATCTCTATCAATCCAATGTTTTTCTAGTAACATGGTAAATGGGGCAATGTATTCAATAAATTTAATAATCTCAAAATATTCTTCTGTCGAAGTTCCATTAGCATTCATAGGTATGTCTTATTGAATAAATCAGTAGGTGTGGACACTAACTAATCTCCCTAGATCCACCTATATCTAGAACAAGACACACCAGAACATGACGCTTTCCTTAAGTTTTAGATATTGAATTTACTAACTAATTAAAGAGGGATAGGTGACATATCGTTTAAACGTCACTTCCTCTCACCATCACCATCCTAGCTCTATTCCAATGCTCATACAATGATGAACCTTCAAAAGAACGCAACCAACCAAAGTGATAGTAATAGCATAAACTCAATATAAACCTATGTATGTGATAAAGGAATCATACAATAAAACAAAACAAGCTTTATAGGAAAGAATCATATTAAATGTGAAAGAGAGATTACAACCATGGCCTTGATGTCGTAAGGTCCCTTCCAATTGTCCTTCGTTCCCCACGCACTTCCACTCCAAGAATTCTAAGAGCATAGATCTAATAATATTCACAATCTATCTTGACAAAATGGCTCATCTAGCCAAGCTAACAATCTCAAAAGCTCAATCCAATCCAAGCTCCAAAATCAAAAGCTAACTTTCTCCATGAGAGCTCCTCTCCTTTTATAAGTTGAAGAGGATAAGGTGAGGAGGTTAGAATGATCCCACTAAATCATGAAAGTGACTAAGATCCAAACCATTCGGATGCCACCTCACCATGGAAGTTTCTCCTTATAGAAGCATCGAGAAGATGCTCTTTTTTCCCATGTATGAGCATTCTCACATCCTGCTTATAGAGCAACCTGCGAACTTCTCACAACCCAGCTATGGTGCATCTTGTGAGAATCAAACATTCTCGCACCCTAGCCATAATGCAGCATGTGAAAATCATTTTTAATAGAGTTTTTACAAAGGGAAATAAAACTTCTTTTCTCAGGAAAATTTCTTCTCCCTTCTTTCTTCAAGAACTCATGCCACTGACCCCTCTGAAGACTATAGATACATTTACATCATTATTGATCATAGGGATGACGAAAATAATGTGTAACAGTATGCAAGCGAGCTTCCCACATAGGTTTATCATCTTTCCTCTGAATATTCCTATTCCTCCTAATGAAGGGATCATAGCAGGCTTCCCTATGACTTCCCAAGTTCCTTTTGTCATGATATTCACCTGTGTTTCTTCATCCAGAATATAGTCAATGTCAAAGTCTCCTATTCTTACTTGAATGCATTCTTTTTCCTTGAAGATCTCTGATAGTCTGACATGTCGATGGTCATTCAGGGTTTCGTTTATCTGTAACAATACTTTCTCTTATTCTTTCTAGGGTTCTGCCATTCCTATATCTACCTTAGGGTTTCTTTATTCAGATTCATTTCTTTCAACTTAGCAATCATTCTAGGGAAATCCAACACTTCATGGCCCATAGCTTTACAACAAAGACAACTAGGTGTTTTCCCAGGGCATTCCTTAGCAAGATGTCACGGTCTTCTGCAACTATAACAGAGGGTTAATCCTCTCTTTCTTTTAAATGATCCCTAGCTTCTCCTGCACTGTGCACTAGGAACATGGTAGCTAATCTGCAAAAAAATCTTTCTAGGATCCTGCATCCATTTGTTAGTCCAAACATTCTTTCTATGCATGGGTATAACATATCTTTCACTATTCTTATCAAATCTACTCATATCAAGCCTTCTTTCATCTATAAGTGCCCTAGTTTTCAATCTAGTACAGAACCTATCAAACATACCTAGATCCATACTTTAGAAAAAAAAAATTCCACTTCTCTTATTTCTACAGAGCACAAAGCTTCCAGAAAAAAAAAACTTTTCACTATTCTTACCCTTATCAGAGAATAGAGCTTGCAGATCTTACCTCTTTTAATCAGAAATTCTCACTTTTACCTTTCTTAGAGCACAAAGATTTCAGATCTTGCTTCTTTCCTTTAGCATAGATCTTTATAAATCAAGTAGGATACTGTGCACTAGGGCACAGATCTACGCACAGAGCTTTCACAATCTTAGGTTGAATCTTTGCACATAGCTTCTTCTTTCTTAGTTCCCAACAATCACAGTTTTAGGTCCCAGCAATGGAACCATTTGTTGGCACAGGGGCAGACCCAGGGTTCAACGCTACAACAACGCACCAACAAATCCCTAACTACCGGCCCTTTAGGAAACACCTGCGAAGTAGATGAAGTCTCACTCGAGGTAGAGGCAAGGGTGGTTGCAAGACTCAGGTGTTTGCAACCTTAGCTGGGACACAGATCTATGATTATACTAATTAATAAAGCACTTAGCACCGTCAGTTCCTCAATATGCAATCAATATCCACTTCGCTGATAAAACATGGCTTCGCAACATCCACACTAATCTAATGTATTTAATCACTTAGCATATGTAAATAGATCAGATCAAGCAGATCAAGCACTAAGAATGGCTATATAGATCAGATCTAACATTCTCACATATAATAAGCACAAAGCATAAACAAAGGTATCTAAATACATCAAAGCACTTAGCAAATAACATGTGAACACATCAAGACAAAGCACAAAGTAGCATAACACAGTATTTACGTGGTTCACCCCCACCCTGGGGCTATGTCCACCAACTCTTCTTCTTTATTGTCTTTAGTCAATCGGTTACAAGCACAGAGCCTCAAAACCCTTACTCCGCACAGGACAGAAGATCTGCACAGCTCGCTAGATCCTTCTTCCTTGCGTTAGATCACTCAGCCTTCCACAATCTACTACTAGGACCTGCACTTAGCTCTGCAAGTCTATTACAATCATGCACTAAACACTTACAGACTCTACTTGCACTTAGCATACGTTCACATCACATAGATGCACCACTACTTCTATCTTGCCTAAGCATCTATTTATATACAAAATAGGCCTAAACATGGGTAATCCCATGGGTCAATGTCCCATTCCCGTTACATATTTCCACATCCCAAAAATGATCCAAAAAGGGGCCGAGATCCCGTGATCTCCGCTCTGTCTTCCGCTCCTCCTTCGACAGGCTGTCAAAGTCCCAAAATAGGTCAACATGACCAATAATCTCCCAAAACTTGGTCAAGGGCCAACAACATCCAAAAAACTAACCCTAGGAGATGAAGTGCCAAAATTTATGTGGGCCCCAATGGGGTAAGTTGGTACATCAACTTCCCAGGGTCATAACTTTTGCATATGATCTATGTTTTAGGCTCACGATAGCCCATTGGAAAGGTTTATCCGAGTACTACACATTTTTCCATCACACTCTAACTCAATTTATAGTGTTACTGTGGAGGTCCCAAAAAACATTGTTTAGGGACTCAAAACAACACTGGAAGTTCAGGACCCTAAAAGATAGAAAAAAACTGCCAAAATGGAAATTGGGCTTTGAGCCAGTGGAATAGGTGGGTGGTCACTAATATCCACCTAGATAAACTGGTGTCAATTGATACCAAATTAATTGCATGGATCATAGGGCTACCAAAAGCAGGAGAGAATCCTACCACATTGTTCAACAACAAAGCAGGGGGGAAAGCACTATCAGAAGCCATGAAGGAGAATTTTCACACCTTCAGGGGAAAAGGGGGTTGGATGTCGTGAAAATCAACGACGAAGGTGTCTAGTTTGAAATGCAGGTGTTGGCATGCAAATTGTTTAGGAAGTGCCACAAGGACGAAGTACCGGTTGCAATAATCATAACCAAAAAAAATTCTCAAAGGGGGTCCAAATGAATTGGTCCACATTCTTGGTGAATCAATTTTTGACAGACTGCATAGAGGCCTGAGAGAAAGGCACAAATTTCATTATTCATGGCTTTTTATTTTGATTGCATTGGAAGGATGGTAGGAACTGGGTAATTACCAACATATGAGAACAACTGGTAGAGGTAATGTAGCCATGCGATATGACAACTTATAGAATACACCAAACAAAAGGAGACAAGCAAATAACAATGTTACATTTTATGTATACTTTGATGCAATTAGGTACATCATAGAACATACACCATGAATCACAGTTGAGATGGTAGAAACCTATTGGGATATTGTGTGATTCAAATCAGGGATGCACCATACGTACGTGCAAGTAAAAGGGAATATCATGTGCCAATGGCTTCCTACCAACTACAAATTAACATCAAGGGATGTATGCTTGATCGCAAATGATTGGGAAGATGAGTGGAAAACCCTAGCAGAAAAAAAGGGCAACCCGAAAGAGGAATAAGAATAGGACAATGATGAATATGAACTGGACAAGGGGCAAGGGAATGACCAATGTTATCGCACGGTTTGTAGGAAGGGTTTAGATAGCTTGGGTCAAGGCTTAAAACCGGCGTAACATGAGCTTCCCCACCCACTGTCACCTCGATGGGGGGGCTCTTTCTGTTTAGGA
>SNQJ01S0010923.1:14157-86469 GCA_010110895.2 Picea sitchensis
CAACACCGTTCCAATAAGAAAAATTGTTTATGTTCTTTAACAACTAACATAGTTACTAGTCATATTAAATGTCATATATAATATTCAATAATTAATTAATTATGTTATATATAATAATTAATTATATATTATAAAGAAAATTTATAAGAAGTATATATTATTGTTATTATTCTTAAAATTTGTAATATTATTAAATTATAATTTTACTTTTTGAGTTTTAAATTTATTATTAAGAATATAAAAAAGGTAATAGTATATTTAATCAACTATGAATTATTTTAAATAAAATATAATACAAATTTACATATTTTCGCATTATATCATTTATTGTGTGCATATGAATCTAAAAATTTTATTATATTTTTTACTCTCATCTCTTAACTCTACATTAACTCAATTTACTTCACAACTATCATTAATGGGACAATATAGACTAGTTAACAAGTTTAACTTAGTGTGACATTGTTACGGGGAAAATCCCCTATTGCTATGGGTTAAAGCCACAACAAAGCGACGACTTTTGAAAAACAAACTCAATCCCATAAAGTAGTTAAGCATAAAATAACTAACTAACTAGTCCTTGAAAATAGAAACAGAGATTGAACTTGAATCCTACATTTGATATTGATACACCGTTGAATATTTTCTTCGAAGTTCCAAACCTTTCTCTAATTACCTGCACATAGATAGAGAAAGTTATTGCAAGAAATAGGTAGTTATATGAATAACTAACTTTAAATAAAATGATAATTAAAGCCAATTAGTATTCTAACTTACTAGAAATTAAATGAAACAATCATTCAATGACAACCTAAAAGCCGATAGGAAATAGTTATCTTCATTAAATTAACAACAAACATAGGATTGTTACAACCTACGTATGTTGTTGACACTACTCCAGAACCTAAATCTAAATTCCTCCACCTAGGCCATTGAATACAGGTAGAACCTCCGACTCTAATGCTTGTGTGGGCCCAAATAAGACAAATGGGATTCTTCTTGACCATATATATATATAGCAAAGGAAGGAAGGAAATAAGGGTGTCCAAGTATGAGGAAATGAATCAATAGTAAGGGAATAAGGGCTTGAAGACAGGGTAAACAATTGTCAGCATGTTGATGGGTCTAAATTCGTCCAACAATAGAAAGGGGTACTCCCTGGTACATGGTCCCAACTAGACTATGCACTGTTTGGGTTAGGAGTCCCATCCGAAATTTGGCTCGTCTGCCATTGATACTGTTTTTTGAGGTTTTAGTCAGTTACGGGCCGATTTACCGATGATGATGGATGATGAGTGGACATGCAATGAAATTATGTATATGAAGACTATCTATCATCTATTACTAATCTACTCTAACCTATCCTAATAGGATAAAACTAAAGTAACCGACGAGTTGAAAAATGGAACCGAATTCTACGTAAACTCCTACACAAATATCTAGAATAGAAGAGAAGAATCATAAACAAGCGTGTACACACACATATAACCATATTAGTCCAAATTACAATAATGCACACTTTAACAACTCATAAATCTTAAGGCACAAAGGTATTCGAAGAAACACTTAAAATTGTAGAATATCACATATTGCATAAGAATTAATCCATAAACAAACTAACATCCTTAGAGTCCATATGAACAAGATTCATCTTCACTTGAAATAATTCACCGCTTAGATTGCTTCTCACACAAAATAATTCCCTAAAAAAATTGGCCTTGAGGGTTTCTTTGTATTAGCAGTTTCACATAAAAACTCCAAAGAAAACTCTTCAATTTTAGTTGTTCCCAGAATAGTCCATAAATGTGCAATGTTTGAAGAGACAAAAATACCTTTCCAAATGGGCCTCTACTCTACTTTATACAATTTCCTAAGTAACTCCTAGGTGAATCTTCACCTCCTTCTTGAAGAAGCCATTACAAAAATGGTTCAACTTCCTATTTCTAATGACAAGTGTATAATAAGGACAAAATTGTGGTTGGTTGAGAAAAAATACAAAATACAAAACAAGTGTTGTCATCATTAATCCACTATTTCGTCTCCATTCATGGTTTTTCATCCCTGATGTATGTCATCCATATCTCTAGTTGGTCAAATAGGGATATGTTTCTCCTATAAACTATCTACTCCAAAGATGCATTGTTCATGGCCACACTATCTTCTAGGGTGCTCATGTCTTTTGCTAATGTGGTCATGAAATCTTGTATCATGGTATGTAGTTTTACTGGTTGCAACAAGTGTTGATATATGAGGTATGTGGTGATGGTAGTGGTTGCTTCAATCACTACTCTCCTATGATTTGTGTTTTCATGCACCTTGTCTACTAGCTCCTTTGTGACAATATTTTTTCCCAGCTCGTCTAACTTTGGTAGTCTGCTGCTCTTGATTAGTTCCTACGCATCTTTGTGTATCCTTGAGCATATTGCCAATGTTTTAGTAACCTCCCTATCAAATTTATTCCCCACTTGTTTAAAATGTTCAAGCACATACAATTATATTTTTATGTTTGATTTTGATGGTCTGTATAATCCTGGAGGCACATCAGGATTTTCAACAATCCATCCATCGATGTCATCAATGCCTTCTCGGATAGTTTTGTATTGTGTCAGGTTTGTTTGTATCTAATTGTTCTGCTCAATGATTATCACAACTACATCTTGAAAGAGGTGCATGTTAGCATACATGTCTATGATGGATTTTTCTATCTTACTTCTAACCTTTTCAACACTAACCTTGAAACTTTGAAGGCTTCTTTCATCAATATTGACTTGTTGAAGCTTTTATTCTAGTTCCCTAATCTTTTCTTCTTTCTGTTCATTATGTTGGCACAATATCCGAGTGATGTCTACATTGGCATTCATAAATACAGAGCTGATTGTTGTTGTAGCTATGGCATCTTACTTTACATCTCCTATCATAGGAACATGTGTGACAATCGAGATAAGCATTCTTTTTGCCACCAACACTTTCTTCAATTGTTCTTGCACAATTTGACATGTATTGTTTTCATAGGTGAATCTCCTTAATTAAATTACCTTGCTTGGTTGGAATGTCTCCCAGAGCCCGATCCTTAAACCACCACTCGATATGTGTGTTACTATATCCATAGAAGACATTTTTGAGATATTCATTTCCATTGGGTGAGTGTCACCCCTATGTCTTCTGCCTCTTTCTGGTGTGTCCTAGCCTTAGTCACTTTGTTGGCTTCCTCTTTAGATTCCTTTTCTTCTTGTTCTGATGTGGCTCTTGTTACTGCTTCCATTGCTGCTTTCTCCTTTTGTTTGAATTCTCACTCTGTTGCATCTTTTTCCTCTGCCTCATCTCTAGCCCTAGCCTTGTCTATGTCAATATTTCACTTCTTCTTTCCTGCATCATTTTTATTTTTTACGAATCTCTCTTTGTCCCTCCTCTTTTTATTGGTTGGTCCTTCCTCTACCTCTTCTACTAAAAATGAATGTATTGAGGATGACATATGAGGAGATTTCTTGATTTCCTCTTTTTCCTTTACTTTCTTCTTGGTTTCCTCCTTAGTATTTTCTTCATCTGCAATCCTTCCTCTTAGTTGGCCACACCTATTGAAGATGACATCATCATAGGTCTGGGCATTTTGGTGCACTTATTATTCCTCCCAAATATTTGTGGTATATTCCAAGGCAGACCGATCTTGTTGAAATGTTCTCTCATAGTAGTTTTGGGGTCATGTCTCATGTATCTCTCTTCCCTGAAGTGATAAGACAACAAGGTATTTAGCTTTTATTGGGACTTCTTATTATTTTTGAAGAAGTGATTTTCAACATACAATGGTAGTGGAGGCCAAATTGGTTTTTCAATCGGTATAACATTCCTCAAACTCCATGTATGATGGTCTAGTATTCCACTTCTTGGAGTATGAGCTTGTTGGGTACAAATCAGGGAAGTAGATGGGGTCGTTTCATTGCACCCTATACCCTTATATAAGTGTCTTTCTCCATGAGATGCCAGTTCCCAATCCTCCTTATGACTGTTATGTCCTTGCCAGTCATGCATGGGGGAGTGACATAGAAAATTAACTCGTAAAAAGGGGCCAGAACATGATCTCATATCCTTTGGTATTCTGTGCGGTACTTGTGTTCCCAAAGCTCCTTACAGTATAGATGAATTGTAGATAAAATGGTTTCCAACTCCACCCCATCCTAGGGTATTTGTGATTTGTGCACATGATGTCTATCAAGTATGAAGACATATGGAAGATTGTAAACTTTCCTAGTTGGGGATCCTTTACCAGATGGATGACCACCATGATATTCTCAGACATGATGTCTACCTAGTTGAATGATTCTCCCTCAGCTGCACAGTAGTATATTAAAGGAATGTAAGATAGGGAGAATTGTGATGCAATAGGTTCCCCATATAATTTTCATAGTATGGCTACTAAGTACTTGATCCGAAAAGATCTTTTAAATGACAGTGGTGGAGTTATTATGCATGTGTTTATTAACCATTTAGGAAGCTGAATGAAAGAGGAAGAATTATAGAAGAAACATCACATCCATATGCACATATACACATCTAAAATAAATCAAGAAGAACAACAAACCATAGAACACCAAAGTTATAACGGAGTTCGACAATCTCGCCTACGTCTCTGGGCCTTTGTCTCAGTGGGTGAGGCTTTCGTATTTCTGTTCAAAGATTTAAAAGTACATCACAATAATGCCAAAAGGTTACAAAAATGATCTGGTCTTGTTCTACCAGATCTATAGAACCCCAAAAAATAAGCGACACTCAGATCGGATGTTCGGAGCTCCTAGAAATGGCCCGCAAAGGTGCGCTCCTCAATAGCTTCCCTGCATAAAAATGGATTTGGCTTGGAAAATATTCAGCATAACTTTGTTATGAATCTCTTTCATGGCTCCAAGAAGCCCTAGTTTATATAGATCTGAATTTGGTGACCATCTCCCAACTTGCCCCCAAGATCTCGCCTCAAAAAGGGCCCAATATCCCCCAATAATGACCAAAATCTCCAAAAATCAGGCTAAAATCCATAAAGAATCAAATGGTATAGTTGAAAAACCACTTTATATGTAAATTCAGGATAAGCCCCTCTAGCCTGGTTGCACGTACCTTTTTCAAGGTCACATTGGTTCATATGGCCAAGAGCCAGCCCCCTAGGGGCTACATGATGGCCCTTCCTCTGCTGGCTCTTGGATTCACTGCGCACCCTATGGGACCAGGTTCCAATTGGATGGGATAAGCCCCCCACCAATTGTCCCTCTCTATTTACAAGCTCCGTGTCATATGATAAACCACGAGATTGGGGGTTGGGGAAATAGTCGGGTATATCTGCACCAATGAACACTTGAGGGCTAGGGTTTTATTGCATGGTCATGTGGATAGTGTCGGGGCTAGGCCCCAACCCTAATTTTTCGTCGACGGGACCATTAAAACACTTTAATTAAAAATTTGTCACTATACCATATAAGAACTAATGTGGGAAGGCTGGCAAGCCCGACTTTTCCAAGTCATTCGCCCGGTTGGAGGTCCGAGGTTCAAATCCAATGACTCCATATATTTTTGCAAGAACCAAACAACCAATGAATGGGTGCCATGTGGAAACCCATGTCTGGGCCACGTGGCACCTCATCATTCACTGAAACCAGTGCCATGTGTCAAAATCCTATTGCACCACAAATCTGTCTAGTCAACACACTTGCCCAATCACTTTCTACCATGTGTCACCCTTGCAGTGGTGACACATGTCACTCCTGGATTGGTCCACCTGTACTTTCCCGACACGTCATCTGTCAGTATGCCCAGTTATCCTGCCACGTGTCACCTCCAGATGCTGACACATCAGCACCAACTATGTATACCACGTCAGATGTATGGTTGTACGACCTGTACAATCATTTCCACATGGCACTATTTAGACTGTACAGTCATCACTGTTTTTTCTGTTTGGCCAAATGAACAAATCTTGATATCTTGAGCATATGACGTCCGTTTGAGCCCATTCAAGTTGCATTGAGTTCATATCGATGAGACCTTAGCACATGTCCGTTTTGAAGCCATCCTGTTTATTTTTTATTTTTAGGCCTTTCTAAGTCCCATCAAGCTCCTAAATCCAATTCTGGATCACACCTCCCCACTAAAGACCTTTTGGTCCCAAAAAAGGTTACTGACCAATCATCAAGATTGGGATAGGCCACCCGACTTGTTCTCTATCTTTGAACTCTTTCATGTGCACCTGTCTCATCAAGATCAAATGTAAAACAATCATGATAACTGACAACATATTGTTAGGCACTTGTGCCCTGTCACATCTTACTGAAGCCACTATCATCCATGTAGACAACATTACTAATGATAGCATAAAAAATATGACTGAAAATGAGTTGATATGTTTATAATACTTGCACGACATTAGCTTATCTTGAAGCAAACTATGATTGATTTTCCATTCTACAATCATCTCCCGTTCTTTCTTAAGATCAATTACTTGATTTGAAACAATTATAGGTGTTTCTTTCTTGAGACGCCTTTCTTAATTGTTCCATAGTTTCAAGATATTGTTTTTCTTTAAAATGATGAGCATGAACCACATATTCTTGACCTACTTTGGTTAAATGATATTGATTGTTTTCCCTGTAGAAGATTGCTTTATGATCATACAAGTATGGACTGCCTAAGACCATTCCACATTGACTTAGTGGCACCACATCACATGTTACCTCGTCCACAAACTTAGATTAAATTGGAAATTTTAATGTGCACTACTTTGTTATGTGCAATTGATGATTGTTGCTTATCCATTTAAGTGTGTAGGGCTTATGATGCATCTGTGTTTTTAATCCCAATTTTTTAACCAATTCCTATGAAATTAAGTTAGGTTGAGATCCACTATCTATCAATGTGTCAACCTTAGTGTGCCTCATGATGACCCTTATGTGAAACAATTTACTTCTACAATAAAATCCTTCACCAATTTTACCTGTCATACCAACCAATGAAACTTAAGTTTCGTCACCTAAATCTGATCCCAAGTCTGTGGGTCGTGTTGCTGCTACAACTGTTTGCCTCCCTTACCTTTCTTTGAACCACTTCGGTCTCTTCTCGGGATGCAATTTCCAACAACGGTCCTCATCATGCCCCTCTTTCTTACAATTATTGCAAGAGGGATTCCCTTCCTTTCTTGTCACTGCATTTGCCTTCTTTCCATGCCACTTCCTTTTGTCCTCTTTCCTTGAAGACGATTCCCCTCATACACCATCACTTGTTTTCCTTGCTTCAATGTATGTCGCTTAAACAAAAACCTCATCAATATTAGTTGGTCCAAACAAGAAACAATATTTAGAATATGTAAAGGTAAACCTCCTATATACTTCATAAGAATTTCTTGGGTATGTAAAGGAATATCTAACATCAATTCCATTTTTCGAAAGCCATCTGTGTATTCTTGCACTGTTTGTCCTTTTCTTAGTTTAAGAGCTTTCCATTCAATTAACGCTTTCTCTTTATAACCCAAAGGACAAAATTGCTTTCTAAGTGCAAAAATAAAAGTTTGCCATGATAGAAATACATTAACCACTTGTTGCGTGCCATTTTGCAACTTGCTTTTCCACCAGATGAGAGTTGTGCCTGCAAGTCTAAGTGATGCGAACTTGATCTCAGTTGCCTCATCCTTGATTTTTTGCACACTGCATTAAACCTCCATCTATCTGACCCAATTGTAAAGTCTCTCTACATTAACTTCACCATCATACATAGGTAATTCGAATTTAACATCAATTTTTAATAAAGGAATTTCATTCTTATGTTTATGGACATGTTTCTTTCCAGTGGATTTAGAACATGAAGTTGAAGAAGAAGGAGAAGAAGGAGGTGAAGATGGAGGTGAAGGAGGAATTTGAGGAGGATCCTCTCCTTCTTCATTTTTTGCCTTTGAATATTCACCTAGATTTGGTCTCTTCCATTTCAAGTAATCCTCATACAAAACCTTCATCATCTTCGACATGGCGAAGAAAGTTTTTCGAAACTCTTTCTCATCCTAAGAAGGTCCCTCTTCCGATGCCATCTTCTTGCTTTGAGAAGTTCTCTTTCTCAATCCAATCAATGGATTCTCTTCAAAAATATCACCTTCACCATGATGTATCTTTTCCCTGGTTAACATGAAAAACTCAAATCCAAACGTCAACTAGCTCTAATACCACTTGATCTGAAAAGATCTTTTAAATGACAATGGTTGAGTTATTATGCATGTGTTTATTAACCATTTAGGAAGATGAATGAAAGAGGAATAATTATAGAAAAAACATCACATGCATATGCACATATACATATCTGAAATAAAGAAATAAGAACAACAAACCATAGAACACCAAAGTGATAACAGAATTCGACAATCTCGCCTATGTCTCTGGGCCTTTGTCTCATTGGGTGAAGATTTATTATTTATGTTCAAATATTTGAAAGTACATCAAAACAGTGCCAACATGTTACAAAACTGATATGGTCTTGTTCTACTAGATCTATAGAACCCAAGAAAAGAAACGACACTCAAATCGTATGTCCGGAGCTCCCAGAAATGGCCTGCAAAGGTGCACTCCTCAATAGCTTCCCTGCATAAAAATGGCTTTGGCTTGGAAAATCTTCAGCATAACTCTATTATGAATCTCTTTCATGGCTCCAAGAAGATCTGGTTTATATATATCTGAAGTTGGAAATCATATCCCAACTTCCCCCCAAAATCCAGTCTCAAAAAGGGCCCAATATTCCCCAATAATGACCAAAATCTCAAAACATCAGGCTAAAATCCATAAAAAATCATATGGTATAGTTGAAAACCCACTTTATACATAAATTTAGGATAAGCCCCTCTGGCATGGGTGTGCACACCGTTTTAAGGGTCACATTAGTTCATATAGCCAAGTTCTAGCCCCCTAGGGGCTACACACTGACCCTTCCTCTGCTGGCTCCTGGATTCATTGCACACCCTATGGGACCAGTGTCTGATCGAATAGGATAAGCCCCCTGTCAATCGACCCTCTCTGTTTCCAAGCTACGAGTCATATGCTAAACCATGGGATCGGGGGATGGAGCAACGGTTGGGTATATCTGCTCCAAGGAACACTGGAGGACCAGGGTTTTATTGCATGGTCATGTGGATAGTGCCAGGATTGGGGGCTAGGCCCCAACCCTAATTTTCTACCGATGAGACCATTAAAACACTTTAATTAAAACTTTGTCACTATACCATATAAGAAATAATGCGAATGGGATGGATAACCTGACTCTGCCAAGCCATTCGCCTGGTCGGATGTCTGGGGTTCAAATTCGATGAACTCCATATATTTTTGCAAGAACCAAACAACCATTGAATGGGTGCCACGTGGCAACCCATGTCTGGGCCACGTGGAACCTCATCATTCTCCGAAACCAGTGCCATGTGTCAAAATATGATTGGACCACACATCTGCCCAGTCAACACATTTTCCCAGTCACTATTTTCCACGTGTCGTACGTACGTTGTACTGGCATGCCATGTGTCACCCTTGCAGTGGTGACACATGTCACTCCCGAATTGGTCCACCTGTACCTTCCCGACACATCATCCATCCATACGCCCAGTTATCCTACCATGTCTCACCTCTAGATGCTGCCATGTTAGCACAAAATATGCCTGCCAGGTCAGCTGTACGGCCTGTACAGTCATCTTCCACGTGGCACTGTATGAACTGTACAGTCATCATTTTTTTCCTGTTTGGCCAAATGAACAGATCATGATATATGGAGCATATGATGTCCGTTTGAGCCCGTTCAAGTTGCATTGGGTTTGTATCAATGAGGCCTATGCACACGTCCATTTTGAATCCATTATGAGAAATTTAATTTTTAGGCCTTCCTGAGCCCCATCAAACTCCTAGATCAATTTCTGGATTAGTACCAGTAGGGTGTTCTTAGGGAACTTGTGGGATATCCAATTTTAGGTCTATACTTGAATTGCTTGTCTTCCATGTACCATTTGGGGAATGGGTCCTTTGGCATGTACTCAAACTCACTACGGATCTTGTTATCCAACCTCTTGCTTCCTTTCTCAATATGATGACACTTCGAAAAATACTCTGGCATGTATGATGATATGGGGTCTTTCCTTGCATTGCAGATGTATCTTCCATTTAAATTTATGTTCTTTAGGATCCATGTGATGGAATCCACACATGGGAATACTACTGGGTGAGTTGCTACTCTAAATATGCTTGACTTCCTATATTATTGAATACTTGAATTTCATTTGGGTCTTCATCTTCGGAGGAGAAATTATATTTTTTGAACATATGGTATATTTCTCCCCATTTCAATGTTTCTCCATACTTTTCTAGTAGTCTTGACATATCATCATATGTGGCTCCGATGATTTCTGGCTCACCTTCTTCATGTTGGTCACTACCTGAGGCCTCAGTTGCGGATTTCCTTGCTCGGTGTTTTCTTTCGAGGTGACATATTTGAACTTGCAATGAAAGATGAGTTTATCACATATATTAGAATATAACATACAATTGAATGCGACTAAAGATATTGAATTACCAGAGGAATCATTAGGGTCATCACTAGGTAGGGAGTCATCATCTGGGGATATTAAAGTGATAGTAGGCATGCTTGAGCAACTTGGTGGAAATTTGAGGAAGAATAGGTGAAAAGTATTCTCAAAATGGAAAATCAGAGGTTTAAAGACTAAATCCTCTGATGAAAATCAGAGGAGTTCATACTAAAGTTTCTGTAGTGAATCATTTTCGATCGACGGAGTTAATAACAACTCCTCCGATGTGAATCGAAGGAGTTAACTTTAACTACTATGATAACACATCAAAGGAGTTGTTGTTTGAGTTTCCAAAGTATAATGGGGATCGAACAAGTTACTTGGAACTCCTCTGTTCATATCAGAGGAGTTAATGGGAAATCCTCTGACATGATCGAAAGAGTTACTTTCAAGTGGTCCGAGAAAGGGAAGAATGGTTAGGGAAGTTTCTTAGAACTCCTATGATCACATCAGAGGATTTAACAAGAAATCCTCTGATACGATCATAGGAGTTTCCAAAATAATTCCTGATGAAATCCTATGGAAGTGGAAAAATGGCCTTTGTGCCTTATGCTTGGCAGAGATGCCATGGTTGCGGCTTCACTGAAATTCCTGTGGTATTTAGGTCCAACCAAAAGGGGACATTTAAACATTTTGAACGCTTCGTAGGGATAAAGGGCCTTGAAGGTGTTTCTATGGTGTATTCAAGAAAGTGGACAGTGTTTGGAATTTTTTTTTTTTAGGGTGGGATAAGGATATCACAGTAGAAGAAACAGATTTGTGGCATGGAAAGACAAAGGAACGAAGTATAAAAATAACCAAGAACGAAACCCTAACTCTAGTAAGGAAAAGAAGGATTCCTGCACATACCTGGAAACCTAGTACCACGTGGAGGATGTTGATAGGGTGTGAGTCTAGATGCAATGACTTGGTGTGCTCTCGTTCCAAAGAAATCTCTTCTCACCTAAACTTCCAAGTAGAATAATGGAAATATGGATTGTTCATGTATATATAGATCGATGATTTTTTTTGTATTAAATGCAGGGTTGGTGGGGAAATATAGGTTGGAGAAATTGAGAGAAATATCTTCGATGAGAATCGAAGAACTTAGTGGGAAGTCCTATGATGTTCATCATGGAACTTGCCTTGAATTCCTCCAAGTGCATCGACAGACTTGGAAGAAACTTCTCTGATGTGTATCAAAGGAGTTTAGGGAAACTTGCATGATAAGTAAAGGATATCGACAATGAAGAGTGAAACTCCTCTGATTTACATCAAAGGAGTTAGATGAAACTCTTCCGATGTACATCGTAGGAGTTATATGGAACTCCTCCAATGTACATCAGAGGAGTTAAAACCAACTTGGCTGATTTTCTCATACTTGTTCAAAATTTGATTTTTTCAAGTTCTTTCTTTTGCACATGATTTATTAAGGTGACCATGATTTCCCTAAGATATTTGAGGTAAAGAGAGGTCAAATAAAATCTCTTTCCACATAAAAAACAATGGGATCCATTTTCTAGAGAAGATGCAAATACAAGTAAAGGAAAATGGAGGGTTGTAGTACCTATCAAAACAAATGGCGACACACTGGGCGAAGCCTTGAATCTCTGTAAGATGATGTTCACACATATTTTGGGAGGGTTTCACTCATTATGAAAAATCAAAAGAGAGAAAATATAGGTCCCATAGCTTGGATCTTGAAAGAACTAGGATGACACAAAGAGGGGCGAGACTCTTCCTTTGACCATATTGCTTTCAAATTAATTCTTATTCATATGAGAAATGACTAGAAGAGGAGGTGTAGGAAGTATAACGGGAAATAAACGCCAATAATGTGGAGAGTAAAATTCATAGTGCATTTCTATGGTGTTGGTCCACTGCCAGCGAGTGTCCATAGCCCCAATGAAGTCACCCTAGTGTCACAAGCCTTGCTCTATTTCCAACAAGCATCCATAGCCCCGAAGAAGATACTCACATGTCCTATGTGATCTAGAAATCATTTCCCCAATTCTTTACCATTTATAAGATTTGATTCTTTTTTGTTTAGAGAGAGAGGTGGATGGGGGGATTCTAGTTAACCTTTAAAGGCATTAGGAATTGCACCTGTGATGGCCATATATGATAACTTTATTATAGATGAGTGAACTTTCTGAGTTACGATTCTTGGCATACTATGAACAACCCTTCTAAATCATTTTCGTTTTAGTTCACATAACGTGGCAATCCGTTCTTAAGTTGAGTCTCTTTCTTCTCTATTTCTTTCCATTGTTCTTGTGTATTGATGAGCTATGTTCCTCCACCAGATTTGACTTGGGATAGTACATAATGGGGCTTGCATGGTTGGGGAGATAAGTGGATTAAAGACCATGTCACATCGACTTTAGGCTATTTACACCATATGTGCTACAAATAAAATATATAAACAAGAATAAGTTATAGGGAACTCTAAATCAGGGTGGCAGTTCTCAATAAGGATAAAAAAGTCTAATAAAAAAATATTGGGAAAAAACAAGAAAAAAAAAGAAGATAATTTTTATTTATTTATGTACAAGTGAAAGTAGCCTCAATGGATAGCTGATGTAATGTTTGAGAATTGGGCCATTAACCGGGAGGGAATCATCTTCCCCCTACAAGTTTTGTAATTGAAAGGTACCTTGACCAATTTTTTATTTGATGAGGTAAGGACCAAGCCAAAGTTGTTGGAACTTTGAATGTTTCCCTTTATATTCGTCTGGATTGTCCCATTTGAGGACTAAGTCCCCAACTTGGAATTCTTTCTCACCCACATATTTCTTATTAAACCAGGGTTTCACAGTCTGTTGGTGAGATTCAAACTTTCTTTTGGCTTTAGTGCAACTCTCTTCTAAACTTATCAAGGTATTGATGCATCATTGAATGACAGGGCACTCTCTTCCTTGGGATTGTTGGGTGAGTTGTAGGTAAGGAAGGAACATGTTTGAGGGTAAAACGACTTCTTTCCCATAAACAAGGAAATATGGAGAGTTTCCTATGGTGACCTTAGGAGTGAAGCGATCATCCTAGAGGGAATTTGATAGAGCATTGTGCCAATTTCTCTGGTGATCAACCACAGTTTGTTTGAGGATACATAGTATGCTTTTGTTTCTAGATTATACTAATCCATTACCCTGAGAATAATATCTGGCAGAGTACTTCAAAATAATCCCTTTATCTAATGGAAACTCTGATAATTTTAAAGATGAAAAATAAGTTGCAGTATCAAGAAAAAGAGATTTAGGAACTATGAACCTTGTAATGATGTTTTGTTAAATAAATTTAATCACTACCTCTTCATTTACTTTGACCAATGGTATTGCTTCAATCCATCTAGTAAAATAATTGGTAGTGTTTAGGATGTATCTGTGTTGTTTGGAGGAATGGGGGTTAATCTCTCCAATGATATACATACCCCATTGTTCAAAGGGTTCTTCAATAGCAATAGGTTGGAGTGGAATAACAACTTTGTGTTCTCTTCCTGCAACCTTATGGCATGCTTCACATCTTCTTGAATATGCATGGGCGTATTTGAATAGTGTGGGCCAATAATACCCAACTCTCAACACTTTGTGAGAAGCTATGTCTCCCGAAAAATGGCCACTAGCAGGTCCATCATGCATGTCCTTCAGGATCTTATCAACATCTTGTTTCTCAAGGAATATGAGTGATACCCCATCATAGTTATTTCTAAATAGAATTCCATGCAACAATTGATATTGCAAAGACTTCAACCCGAGTGCTCTATTCTACTTAGCATTGAGGTAATTGGGGGATGTGCCACACTGCAAGTAATATTTGAGATCATTATAGTATGACCCTTCAATGGTTGGGAAATATGGAACTTGTTGAGTATACATCGTTGGCTCATCTTGTCATACGTCCTCCTCTTGTTCTTTATCATTGGTACCTTGCATCAATAATTTGCATAGACATTGACCTTTCACAATATTGGTTGGTTTAAATTCAAGGTCATATTGTTGTAAGGCCATATCCATTTTTCTCATTGTTCTCCCAGTTCTCTTTGAATGAACAATGACCTGACTTTTGGGTGAGGGACGATGACTTTTGTATGATTCTTTATAATATAAGGTTTGAATTGTTTGATGACTTTGTGGACAACAAAATCTTGCTTGTCCACTGAGGGATAATTCAGTTCAAAACCTTGTAATATAATGCTCATAAACATGACACGATACTCATATCCTCGCTCTTATTTCCATGTGAGCAATTCTGCAAAGGAGTGATCGGATGAAAACATATATAGAAAGAAATATTTGGTAAAATATGGACTCCGCAGAGATGGTGCAGTAGCTATGACAAATTTGATGTTTTCAAATGCTTCCTTTTCCACTAGTGTCCATATAAACTAAACATCCTTTTTTATCATTCTTTGAAGCGACTTCACAATTTTGGAGAAATCTGGAATGAATCTCCTTACAAAATTGATTCTTCCAAAGAATGATTGCATTGATTTTTTTCTATGTGGTGGGGGATTATGTAAAATGGATTTTTTCCTTTCTGAATCCACTGAAATTCCATATCTGGAGATCACATGTCCCAATAATATTCCCTCTGAAACAACAAAGACTGTTTTCTTGGAATTTAAAGAGATCCCATATTTCCTACATCTTTCAAATATCTATTTTAGATGGTTCAGATGGTATTCCCTCTTCTTTGAATAGAAAGTAACATCATCAAGGTAAACCACCACCCTTTTACCAATTAATTGTTTAAAATAAATATACATTTCCCTTTGAAACGTAGCTCTTTCATTCATCAGGCCGAAGGGAATTATTCTATAAGCATAGGTTCCCCACTTGTTCTAGAATGTGGTCTTTAATCGATCGAGTTTTTCTACGAGAACCTAATTATATCCTGAAACAAGTTGAAGGATTTGTTCCATCGGAGGAATGAGGTAGTTTTCCTTGTCGGAAGCACGATTTAGATTCCATAAATCTATACAAATCTTGATTTCTCCTAACTTTTTTTTTCATGGGAACCATATTAGAAACTCAAGTCGAATGTTGAACTTTAAAGATGATTCGAGAATCCAATAACTTATTTAATTATTTTTGTATAAGAGGATCAAGAGTTGGATGTATCTTTCTGAGATTCTGTTGAAATGGCTTGATACCTTCTTTAATAGGGATCACATGTTGTATTATTCGGGTATCATTTGTTTTCAAATCATCATAAGTCCAAGCAAAAACATCTCGATACTTCTGAAACAGTTCTATGAATGCATTTTTTTCTGTGTCTGAACAACATGTGCCCAAATTAACATGTTTGGGTTGTTCAGAGGTTCCTAGATTGAACAAGAAGTGTATCATAGTAGAACTATTGGTCTTCAGGTTGGCTAGCCTCCTAAATTTTGATTGCAAATCAAATAGTTTCTCAAGAGTTAAAACGTTCTTCGGGACAAAATTAGTTTTTACCTTGTTTGCCTCCTCCCGATAGGTTTGTAACTCTTGCTAATGTGTCTCATCGTCTATCACTGCATATTGGAAAGTGTATGAGATAGTGAGAAAATTTATAATCTATGCATCACTATCAAATACTCTCCAATTTGTGATGTTGTTGGGTATGGAAGGCCTGAACATCATTTTGACATACAAACCATCATCATGAGGCATTAATCTAGATGTTTCATTGGCCAATATATATGCATATATATTTTTATCACAAGGTAAATAAGTAATATTAAATGCATCGAATGAGTAAAGAAAATTCCAACCCTCTTGTTGATATTCCTTTAGATGTGGATACAGGCAGTGAATAGTGTTCCTTACCTGTCATACAATGATCTCGGAGTCACCAAACACCTTAATATATTTCACCTTGAGATCGATGGCCTTTTTAACACCTTGAACTAAAGCTTCATATTCTGTTGTGTTGTTGGTTCATTCAAATTATAAGAGACATGATATGAGAAATTTTCCTTGCCTGGAGTCAATTAGGACACATCCTGCTCTGAATCCATCTTATGTCTTGGAGCCATCAGAGAACATGGTCTACATATCAATAATTTTGGTCTTTTTAGTTGAACTAAATCCTAAGTTAGTTAATATTGTACAAGCGTTATTATGGATTCACGGGCATAGTTTAGATTGTAATTATGATGGTACTTCATATGTCTGCATCTCATAACATCCATAATCAATCTCAAAAAAGTAATTACCAAAGATGGAATGGGAAAATATTTTGGGTTCATTCTTACCTTCCAATTCTGTCACTGTGTGCTTCATGTGTGATTCACTATTTACATAGATTTGATTCACTTTACTTTTGTAAGGAAGTCACAAATGACACCAATTGATGGAAAAGTAACCTTGTTTTTTTTCCGACCAATCTCTACTTAACAACTACCCATAACTTTCTGGTATATCGACAACGACGATATCTATTTTTTAGTGTACCCTAGGATCATATGATAGTCTGATTAAGACATCCTTAAGTTCACCTTTTTCCTTGACGTTTGTCCTATCTAGTTGTATAATTTTGGTTCTTGTTATTTTTGGAACAACATTTATTTTTTGGAATACAAAAGAGAGAATTATGTTAGATGATGCACCTGAATATGCTAAATAATTATGCACGTCGAAATTAAAAAATTTGTAAGTGAGCAGAAAAGGTGGTACCTGAGACTTTGAGAAAGAACCTATACTGGATGCATTTATGGCTGCTGCTATTTCTTCCTTGTGGATTTCTTGTGCATCATTTTTCTGAAAGTATGTTTCCAGTAACAACAACCGTTCTTTTCTGAGCATCATCGGGACTAAAAGCATCATGTAAGAGCTCACGGTGTTGTGGTAAAGAATAGATATCAAAAATGAAAATATTTTATTTTATTTTCTTCATGTCTTCTATCACATTGTAGTTAAGGGAACGCGTATTGGAATTGTTTATTGTTTGATTAAATTTTAGATCACAGGTTTTGTTTTTGTTTGGTACCATGTTAAGCTTGGCGTTATTTCCAGCTGAGGAAGAAGTACTAGGTTTATCTGTGTTGGTTGAAGAAGATTTTCTTGTGTTGCTATTAATTTTCCATTGAGCCGTGTCATTTGGTTTTGGAGGAGTGATTTTCCTGAGAGGAATCTGGTCTTCACTGGGGCAAGAAGTGTAAGGAACTGGGCCTTTGCTGTGTAAATTGTAATTCCTTTTAGCAGTAGCCTTGTGTTGAGCACTCAACGCACTGTAAAAGACTTTGAAAAATTTGTTTCTTTTTGTGTACCACTTATCATGTTTTTTGAATCAGATTCAGTATTGTGGGATGTATGGATTTATATGTTGTTATTGAGTCTTGTTATCGGTTATTCTTGTTTGGTTGGAATTTATTGAATGATTGATTTAATTTTTTAGTAACATGGCATGAAGGGCCTAAAATGTACACAGATTAATTTTTTTTAATGATCGTCGATCTTCAAATTATGGTATACGTTTTCGGCATCGACGAAGATCCAAAATATATCACAAATACAAACAACCATCACAAATCGTCGATCATCGATTGCCGATACATTTTTGACATCGACGAACTCCGAGGGACGAAACAACTAAAAATTAACCATTACAAATCGTCGATCTTCGATCGCCGATACATCATCGACATTAGCACGATAGGACACTGTAGCCAGGGATGTATGTCTAAAGATAATCACCGATGCCAAAAAAATGTTTCTCATGTAGAGGTCAAAATCAACAGCCACGTGTCTTTACCGCGTAAATAGTCCGTATGGCTCAGTCTTTTCCCCGCGTCGTCTTTTGAGGTTCCCCGTCTCATATCCGTACTTCCATGTCAACATTTCATGTCCGCATTGTACGATGGTCTTGTTCGACATCAAAACTTTTACCTAAAGGTATCAATGAAACAATTTCTAAGAAAAAATGCCGATGTCCATTCACTCATTTACTATCAACATACTGATAGGTCACCAAATGTTGGGGTTTTTCATCGAACCTTCGTCATTCTACACCAACAATCCTAGACGATCCATGTTGTTGTTCCATTCAAAATACCTTGTTATTTTTTTGACGTCGATCATACTAATTTCTTGTGAACAAAAAAAGGCTTGGTAGTTCGATGGGACACCTCCAGCTGAGATGAGACATAATTCTGTGTTTTGATAGACAAATTAAATGTCTGCACAACCTACATCGTGATCCAGCGCACCAGCCAACCGTTGAAAATTGAATTCACCGATGAACTACGAAATAATCCGCTCCCGCGCCGCCATCCGGTGTTGCATTTAATCCTGAGCATGATGCAGATTCTGTGGTAGATTGTGTAGACCACATTTACACTTCTGAATTTAAGACTTTATGTAACAAGGTAAGTATACTTTCTGTTTAAATTTACAAGGACATACCCAAACATGGTATTATGTACGCAAATCACTCACCTCTTGAAGAAGACGAAGAAGCGAGAGCAAGCCTCGAGGAGGTTGCATCCTACTCTTTGACTTTTATTACCAATAAAACTAGGTTATTCTCTTGTGAGGAAGAGGTAAGCATTGTATTTATCAGTTCTACACCTACGTTTGCGTCAATAAAAATTCACTGGTTGGATGACAACTCACTATAATTTTTTCTTTTTTTGCAGGAAAATGCCTCCAAGAAATCCAATGACCTGGCGCTCACCAATAAATCCCAAAATGAAGGAAGCAGAGGTCAACAAAGGGTCTACATCGGGCACTACAAGAGATATTTTATTTGGTACCCAACCTCTGGCATTTGATGACACAGAGGAAAGCAATGGATCTAAAGTGGAGCTCCCGCATTGGGGAGACCTGTATAGAAAAATCAGTCAGGAGGATTACCCAGAGTTCACACCTCACAACAACCCGGATGTTAAAGTATTGGATGATCAAGTGTTCCCGAACATCAGGATATCATATATGAAGGATGTCGGACCCTAGTTCTTCCCTGCATCAAAATCTTATGATAGATAATTGACCACACAGACATAGTGAAATGCACGATCAACAATGCAGAGGGATAATGTGTTGGTTTTTTCCTTCCATTTGAGGTACAAAAGTATTATAAACTCAGGGAATTAGAGGAAATTTTAAACATAGAATTCATGGTTAAATTTTATGAGTATCATGACACCATCAAGTTACTAGCCTCATGGTGGAAATAAGACAAAAAATTTACAAACAGAAACACTGGCTGGTACAACACGGTAAATATTAGAGAGCCCTACATGTATTTAATGGCTTTGATTTTTCGATTATATGGAGAAAGGATTGCTAAAAAATTTCAGAAGCTTGGATTTCCTTGGCGTATACCGTGGCAATTTCTGGGAGTAATTTCAATTTGGGATCCATTATCTCCAAACAACTGAGTATTAATCTCCTACAGGCCCAGACACCGAAGGAAGGAGAAGTTTCGATCTTCTACATGCCATCCTACCTGCTGGACATAATATGCGCAAGAAATATTTTCACATGTATGAATTTAAGCTGACATATTGTCGAATTGCCTGTACATGTTTATTTCAGTATATTATGAGAGAATAGGTACAAAATATCGTATTCCATGATATGTGATGGGTTCATAGCCAGGATATACTTCATTATATTTATAAAGGAATGCACTAGGATTTCAGTGGTAGCCAAAAATATGATAGCTAAAGTTGGCCACTGGTACCTCGAAGAGACAAGCACCTATATCAGAGTATTTAGAGCTACTGGTGCACCCCACTTACTCCCTGTTCATGTCCCATATCGTCTCATATTGGGAGAGATTTGTTACCAGACTATTTTACATGGTTATAATGCTTCCCTGGTAAAGGATAACAAGAGAGCTTTCATTCCTTATGGTTTTCATATAGGATTTATATGGTCAAAGACACTGCATAGGCGAAACAAGAAGGGTTAAATCATCTTGAGTATCGATTCCCCATAGGACACTTTCACAGGCATGATCCAAAGGGTTTAGTTCCCCAACATACGTAGAAGGTATCCTCCTATTGGATGTATGCTCATGATAGTTCTGAAGATGAAATCTTTACCGAAGGTGCCCAGGACTGGGAGGAAGTGCTCCATAGAAAGGATACCCAAACATGACCATATTTAAAGCAATGACAATGGATGAGCAAGTTGAGGCTATAGAGCACACTAATCAATAATCTGTTAGGATAAGAGATGAAAACTGAGCAGTAGAAGCAGTTGAGGCTCAGAGAAGGGGGATGTTGTTAATAGAAGAAGCCTAAAGAGCTATTGCAAGATCAGGGGAAGAGCCCCTACTCAATCCTTTTATAGGACCTTTGAGAATCACCCTGGTAGGTACAAATGAGGAGGCATAGATAAATGTATCACATACAATTACACCAGAGGAGACAACTGACCAAGAAAAACCCAACCCCATGTCACTATAGGCATAATCATCAGTGAATACTACTACAACTCAACATAGGTCAACAAGAGCATCAAGTGGGATAGTTATTCCTATTGTCCTCATAGATTTTATCACCATATATGACGATGAGGAAGGTTCATAAGATTCATGCATAACCATGGTACCAATCACACAAGAGGAGGAACCAGGGGAAAAATATGCTCCAACTTCCAATGTTTTGATCCCAAATCCCCAGGAAGGTGAGAATGAGTCTAGGAACACTCTGGAAACTGAAATTCTTGGTCAATTGGGAACACATCCTCATAATGACAGATCCAAGAATGACTTGGGTGCTGGTGAACAAGAAGAAGAAATGAAGCAACAAAAAATTGACATCTCAATGGTCGAACACCTAGATAATGTCAATCCTTTGCCTACTTCCCCATCTAGGACCAAGACTCCATCAACCAACGAGAACTTGCAGGAGGCCAAGTCACCAAAACATACACAAATTTCCCCTACTAAGGAACTAAGAGAAACTGCCATAGAAAACCTCTACATGGAAGGAATCCTAGGCAATACTTTTCCCTCGGGAGATCAACATATTCCTAAACCAGTAGATGAAATCGCTGATATACAGACAATTTTTTATGACAAGAAAAGGAAATCTGTGATGAGAAGAAAAATCAAGAAAAGGAAGCTCACACTTGATAGCACACTTCTCATAACCACAGAGGAAACATTGTTTGACACAGAAAATGCTAAGAGGACTAAACTAATCGGAGAAGGTATGGCCATAATCGATGCCACTTTAGACAGGGAAAAATGGGATGAAAGGGAGGTAGCCACCATGAATAAAGAACTAGACCATATGCTGCATCAAGCGGAGTACTTCCAAAATTCAACACAAGCGGTGGTACTCTTGAAGTGTGAGTTCCAAGAAATGTATGCACAATTCACAAGAGAAAGAGATCTCTTCACCGCTCGCATAGCTAATTTCCAAGAAGATACCCTCATGGGGTTGGAAATCTATAAAGACATGAAGAAATGGTATGAAAAGGCACATCAAGCCTTAGAACGGATAGACTACATCGTTGAAGTGGAGAAGGGTCGAGATACAAAAGAGTATGGCATCCGAGTACTGATGGATATCAATATCGCCCTAATAAGGAAGGCGACTGTACACTGGGTAAGTATGGTCTAGGAACCTCCACGAAAAATGAAGGAAATATGAGGAGAGTGTGAGAAAAGTTGGGAGAAAATCAATCAAGAAATGAGGAACATTGACCTACCAGAGTTTGGTCCATTGGAGGATTTCACCGATTTGCATGACATAGTCAAACAACATGAATACCAAGGCATGGAATGTGAAGCAGATATTTCACAAATATCAAGCATGATTCGAGGGAAAGTGAAGAAATTCATGGAACCCCCGATTAAAGGGCTTGCAATCCTACAATGCTTAAGTGTCAAGATAATAAAGTACAAGGAACAAGCAATAGAGATAAAGAAGGTCCTCTCTGCTCAGATGGATCAGCACATGTTCCCATATGCAAATACATGCGAATATATCTTCTTCAAGTGGTCAGAGTATGAGAGGAACCATCCACTCTAGTAAAACCACTAGATGATCAAAGAAGAAGCAAAAGACAAAAGATAGATAAAATTTGCCACGTGGTGTTTTCTTAACTTAAAACAACTTTGGTAGCTATTTTTAGTTTAGTTATTTTTATAAATAAGGGCATCAACCTTGGATACATGGTCGATGGTTTTGGAGAGAAATACTTTTTTCGTGAAATTTTGTAAGAGAACTATTTCTATGCAAGTTATTTTAATTAAGAAGTTCTATTTAGAACCAAAGACACTTCTATTATCTAAGGCGTGAATGTGATTGGACCAAGGGGGATTATCTCTGTCTATGGATTCAATATTTGTTGTTGTATTTATTAAGAGTTTTTGCATCTGTTATTTACATTTATATTATAATGCTGCACCAGTTCTTTTATTTTATTTGATGAATAGAAATTGATTGTGTTAACCCGTGATTGATAATAGAGCATTGAAAATTACTTTTCTTGCACTAACTTCTTGTCCCATGCATATCTTATTATTTTTTATAACTATTATCTCAGAAAATTTCAAATGTTTACTAATCAGAATGGTATTAATTCTAGTTTGAATTAGTTTAGATCTTCTTTGTCTGCATACTAAGGTATAAAGGTTATCCTGACACCCAACATTCCCCCAACATACATTTTAACTTCCCTTTGCCATTTATTTTAAGATTTATCTTTCTTTGTTATACATATTAAGAAAAAGAACCAAAAGAGAACTGCGTAGCCTGAGGAAGGGTTTCACGGAAAAGACATATATGTCAATCATGATATAAATCCCATCGATAATTCCAGGCAGATCGCAAATCTAGAGAACCATACCACTCAATAAATGCTTGCGAGTCTAATTGGGCCTCGCAAGCAATTTTGGTTCCTACTGTTATGTTAAAGGGATCTTGGACCCCTCAATAGAATTGATGCTAGAAGGAGGGCCTGAACGAATTGATGGCTAACAATATTTCTGATAAAATATTATGCAAAGTCTATAGATTCAAAACAACCCACATGCATGGCTAGTCACTCTCAAGACAAACCACATACAGAGAGTAATCCAGAAACAAGTAACTCACCTCAACATGAAGAGGAAGAATAATTGTACCTTGAAATACCTTATTCTCTTCCCCACGAAGAGTTAAATAAGTTCATAAGAATCACTAGAGCTTATGCCCGATAGATCATAGAATTACCTTTAGCTCCTTTACTTCCTCGAAGAAAAAAAAAACATACCAGTTGTTGACACCCCTGATCAGGTATTCATTCACATGATAGAAGGCCTAATATATTTTTCCCTCATAGAGATTGAAAAACCCTTAATCTAATACCCAAAACACCAGCTAGTAATTACTCTGAACCTGGCGATTTTGAATCTGAAGAGGAAGGATCTAAATCAAATCGCTTAGGTTCTGACTCAGAAGACATAGAGGATAATAACGATAATAATGGAGAAAGGGGAGATCAACCTCAAGATAACAAGCCATGGTTGGAAATAAATGCTCTGGTAATTCTAGGACAGATGCATAACCTACCCAGACATCCAAAAAAATTGCTTCCTAAATTTGACCCCGAAACATCCCGATTACCTAAGGACCATATTAAGAAGTTCATATTAGCTATAACGTTGATGAATGTGCAACACAAAGATGTAGTGTGTAGACGTTTTTCTTACACCTTTGAAAATTCAGTCTCGACTTGGTATTTCAACCTACCAGTTGGTTCCATAACTAGTTGGACAAAGTTTCAAAAGGATGTTTTGGGCAAATTTGTCAAAGAAACTACCATGAGATTTAATGGCTGAGATTTTCGTCGCCACTATGAGTCCAAAATAAAAGGTTAAATATTTCAACCAAAGGTTCACCACCATTTTGAAAAAATTCCAACTCAAGGCTAAACCTACCTAGGAGTTGCAAATTGAAGTATATGCTAATTCCCTCCCAACTTTTATTTCCATGTTCGTAAAAAGGGTTGCCAAACATACCCTAGACGAAAATTTTGAAGAAGCTAAAATGATTGAATTCCAAATGAAAGGGTGCAAAGAAGGTCATATATCACTAATAAAAATGAAACCCAACCTCTACCTAAGAGAGGAATCTTTTTAAAAAGACCCCTGGGAAAACAAATAGAACAAGGTCCTAAAAAAGAGGGAGGGGATTTGGAAAACCTGCAGCGGATGATCAAAAAACTTTCCAACGAGATCATAGACATGAAAAGGAGTGTTGGGGAAGGAAACCAAAATCAAAGACATTATAAACCCTTTTTAAAAATAAATCCACCCTTCAAAGCTATAGAACCTCCCCCAACTAACCTAAACGTTGACTTAGGTAACGTAGCATCTGACTCTTTCTACACATATCACCAAGAAAATCATTGAAAGGGACTGCCCTCAATGGTTGCATGCTATGAATCTAATGGATAATCAATTCCTAGATGAATGTTCTCTAATCGAACAACCCAATAGCTCGACAATAAATTCCATTGATCAAGAAAGTCAAGAGCCACTGGAAGAGACAACCGTGCTTTTATGAGATTCCAACCACATGATGCCTTTCAACGATGCCGTTGAAGTGTAGGGACCTCCTGATGAATTTCTAGATGTACAGACATGAGGTAGAAGTCAACTTGTCCAAAGTAATCCCACCACTACTCAGTTATCTAGAGGGAAACAAACGACCGATCACCCCAAACTGTTATTTTTTCCCAAAGAAACCCCACAAACATAAACACACGGGAAGCTCCTAAAATAGACTACAATGTGGTAGAATACTTGAAGAAGATTAAGGCTAATGTGTCTGTCATGGACATGTGTAGGATCCCTCAACAAAATGATTTTCTATTACAGGCCTTAAAATCAATAGATACCCCTATGAAAATCACTGATCAAAGTGAGGTCCCATCTCCCATAGATTTAACAAATAAGTCAAGTGTGAATGCTTGATATTTAGAAAAAAAAGGAAGGCCTTTTGTTCCTCCTTTCCTCTTGACGTTTTAAGTTTTCAACAGAAATCTACATAATTGCCTAGTCAATTCAGGGGCATATTCAAATGTCATGCCATTGTCAATTTGCAAGAAATTGAATGCAACCCCACTCAAAAGTGATAAACATGCTATACAATTGTATAGGACTTAGGTAAAGGTCATTGGGGAACTGAAAGATGTCATGATCATAATTTCTATGCACCCCAAATTTGTTCAAGTAATTGACATAATTTTGGTAGACATTCCAGAGGCTTATTGAATGCTACTTAGTCGAGATTGGTCTAAGAAATTAAATGGACACTTTAGTACCGACTGGGCTCACCTCCGGTTTCCATTAAAAGGACATCCAAAAATGATCAGGATCGACAGAGAAAGACACCTCAAACATACTGTCACTAATTTAAAAACCCTAAATGAACCCTCGTCAACAGAGTTCCCTGTGTTAGGAAAATACTCCTGTGAGTTTGATTCTAGTAATTTCACCACCCACATTTCTGACATACCTTCCGCACAAAATTTTGAAATGATTTTTCAAATAGACGTACTAGTAGCCTCAGAAGAGAGCATCCTCTGTCAATATGTTTCGACAAAATTAGCAGACAATAAGGTTGAAATTCAAAAAATAACTAGACATGAAGAAGTTAGAAATTCCTCTCCACAAATTTGCACACTATACTTTGATGGTTCTAAATCACAAGAAGGTTCAGGAGCAAGATGTATCCTCATTGACCCAAAGGGGAAACAAAACTTCTTATCATGTAGATTAGAATTTGAATACACTAATAACATTGTTGAATATGAAGCTCTAGTCCAGGGACTAAAGAAAGCCATCGACTTAAACATCAAAGAATTTAAATTGTTTGGAGACTCTGAAATTATCGTTAGGCAAGTGAAGAATACTATCCATTACAATTCACCTCACTTAATAAATTTCCAGCAAGAAGTGCACATACTAATAGAAAATTTTGAGGCCTTCAACATTACCGTTGTTCCCAGGATGCAAAATACCCTTGTTGATTCTCTAGCCACTACAGCCTCAAGATTGTCTCCTTGAGAAGACTATGAAGCCTCAAGGTTTGGAGTAGAAATTCTCTACAAAGCATCGGTACCTAACAACATTTCTAACTAAAAAGTCTTTGAAGGGGATGAAAATATTGTATACTTCCTAACTAATCAAGATAATTTTAAGGATTTGGCCATTGATGATGAGGTATTCCAAGAGCTACTCATCGAAACATATCTCCACCACCCTAGCAGAGGAAAATACCACGCTGAGGACAAACCCAAGTTCCATAGGATAACAAAAGGAGTGGCCAATATGGAAAACCTTTCTGACTTGAGGGAAAGGTTTAGGGGACCAAAGAATGCAAAAATAGGGAGATCATGCCCTATATATGAAACTATAAACCTAGGCACCCTCGAGAATCCCAATAATGTCAACCTAGGCAAGACAGTGTCCAAAGAAGACATGAAGGCTTATCTTAAACTATTTAAAGAATATAAAGATGTCTTTTCTTGGTCTTACCAAGAATTGAAAATGTATGATACTCACATTATCCAACATATGATCCCGTTGAAATATGGAATAAAACCCTTCCAACTGAATATTAGGAAGTACCACCCATCTCTGGAACCTCTAATGTATCAAGAGATGAAGAAATTATTAGATGCCAATATTATCTTTCAGGTAAGACACTCTGCATGGGTATCTAATATGGTGCATGTGAGAAATAAGTCTAGGGATATTCGTTTGTGTGGATTTCAGAAACCTTGACAGAGAATTATAAAAAGATAACTACCCAGTCCCACCCATGGAACAACTCTTATAGACAATATCCGACTCTGAATTTTTTTCCCTCCTAGATGGTTTCTCCGAATATAACCAGGTCCTAGTTTCAGAAGATGATCGATTAAAACTACCTTTCGAACCAAGTGGGGAAATTTTTATTATAAACGCATGCCCTTCGGGCTGATTAACACATGGGATACCTTCCAGAGGGCCATGGATGTAGCCTTTCAGGGATGTATTGGCAAGTGTGTGTTATTCTATTTAGATGATGTAACAATATACTCAAAAAATAAGGAATACCACATTCAACATTTGACTCAAATCTTTGAAAGATGTAGGAAATATGGAATATGTTTGAACCCTAAGAAAACCATCTTTGGCATAGAGGAAGGGAATCTACTAGGCCATATTATATCTCAAGAAGGAATTAGCATCGACCTTGAGCATATAAAAGTGATAGCTCAACTTCCTTTGCCTCACAATAAAAAGGCCATGCAATCTTTCTTTGGGAAAATCATTTTTCTAAGAAAATTTACTCATTTCATCGAAATCGTCAAAACTTTACAAAGAATGATCCACAAATATGCAGAGTTTAAATGGGATGAAGAGAAGAAAGGTGCTTTCAATAACATCAAAACTTCTATCTCCCAAGCACCAGTGTTACGAAGCCCTGATTTCAACAAAGATTTTTTCCTTTATACCTTTGCTTCTGACCAATCCTTGGTTGCAGTACTTACCCAAAAGGATAATGAAAACAATAAAGCACCATTATCCTTTATGAGCACCAACCTCCAAGGATCCAAACTGAACTACCTTGCTATAGACAAACAATCTTACGTAGTATATAAAGCAGTCAAACATTTCAGATCCCATATCCTAAAACATCACACTAAATTCATAGTACCTCATCCAACAGTCTGATCTCTGTTCACTCAACAGGAGATGGGAGAAAGAAGGGACAATTGGATGGAAGTCATCCAAGAATTTTATCTAGACATAAAACCTGCCAAAAAATTCAAAGGTCAAGGATTGTGTAAAATGGTTGTTGAAGCCCAAGATCTGATTAACGCAGAAGAACCTGGTTGGGAAAATGAGCTATCATTATGGTGCGGTGAAGCCTTATACGTACCTCCTGAGAAAGAATCATGGTATGAAAACTTGTCTTATCTCCTGCATCATGGAATTTGTCTAGAAAATCTAAACCCTAGAGAAAGGAGAGCCCTCAGGTTAAAATCCGCTCAATATCGCCTCATAAATTCTATTCTTTTCTACATAAACTATGATGGAGTACTCCTTATATGTATTGAACATGATGATCTAGGAAATATAATGAGAGAACCCCATGATGGCCCATTAGGTGGAAATTTTGTGAGAGAAACCATGACTCGTAAAATATTAAGGGCTGGTTATTATTGGCCTATTCTGTTCGGGGACACTCATGCATATGCTAGGAAATGTAACGCTTGTCAAGTAAGTGATGGCAGAGAAAAGAGGGGATTCATTCTTGTCCAGCCAATGACCATATCCAGACCATTCGAACAATGGGGAATGTATGTCATAGGAGAAATTATTCCCAATTCTTCGAAACAATATAAATATATCTTGACTTCCATAGATTATTTTAGGAGATGGACGAAGGCTATCCCTCTGACGCGTGTTAATGAAAAGGTAGTAATCCAATTTTTAGAACAATAACTGGTAAAAAGGTTTGGATTTCCCTCCATTCTCATTTTTGACAATGCTGCCTACTTTTCTTCCATGCTCTTGACATAATTCGCCCTTGATAAGGGGATCATAATAATACATTTTGCTAACTACTATCTACAAGGGAATGGGGTATCAAAGTCAACTAATAAAACCCTGGTGAGGATTTAAAAAAAAATAGTTGTTGAGAATCAAAGGAATTGGCATAATTTTCTTCATAATGCCTTATGGGATGATAGAGTAACAACTAAAGAATCCATAGGAAACTCTCTATACTTTCTAGTATATGGACACAAAACCATTCTCCCCAACAGATTGGATCTTCCATATTTACAACTTTCCCATGCATCAAAAGGTCAGCCCTCATCTTCTCTACAAAAAAGGATTGATACTCTTCTCATGCTGGATGAAGAAAGAGAAAGGGATAAAGTTAAGTTCACCGCTCATAAACAGGTAGTTAAAAGATGGTTCGACAAACATAAGGCCAAAAAAAATAAATGAATTAGTAGACCTAGTATTGAAGTGGGATAAAGAAAACGAGTCCAAAGTAAAACACTTAAAGTTCCAAAATCTATGGCTCTGACCTTTCCAGGTGGCCGAGAAAATCGGGGCAAGCACATACCAGTTGCAGAACCTGAGAAGGGAATCCAACACCATCCCGATGAATGGTCAAGCCTTAAAACAATACTTCTAAAAAAAATATTATTATTATGTCTTTTGATGCTTTGTTTGAATATCTGTTTCTTTTTTAGCATACATTTTGATCAGGGTAAGTGTGTGGGTTAGGGAAGAACATTTTCAAACTTCTTTTATTTATTTATTTTTCTTTATTACTTTCTTTTAACTATGTTGTGTTTCGTAAAGAAATGGTCGACTTTAATAAATACGGTGAAGCAGACTCTGGTCCTGACCTATACTTACATGTGAAATAAGATATGTTGGGAAAATACAAATATTCAAAATATCCACATCTTGTCTTTGCGAGCATACTACCTTGGTAAATGATGAAACATCCACCTTGTGGTCTATTAAAGCTAAAAGGAAAACATGGCTAGTTGGAAAGGATCACATGTACCTCTAGACAGAGTCAGGGAGGGATTCACCTTAACAAGTTTCACCTTGCCAATAACAGATGTCCTCCTCTCTGAATCACCTTGGAATTTTTACTAGAAGAAAATGATCTATATTAAAAGGAGTACTAAGTCTGAGAGGGTATGCAGATAACTCTGTCGGGGCTATGGATGCTTGCTGGTAGCGAAGCAAGGTATGTGATGTCGGGGTGACTTCGTCAGGGCTATGGATCCTCGCTGGAAGTGGAGCAACACCATAGCAAGGGAATGATAACTAAAAATGGCCTCACACTAGGGGACACCTTACCCAACTCTTATCAAGGAAGGACGTGGATTGCGGTAAAAAGGAAAGATTGTGGAAAAAGGGTTGAACCCCATAGGCGGATCTAGATTCACGAACCCATGAAGTTGTGTACACATTGATAGGACACACTCTATTGAAAGTAATGGAATAAATCTAGATGGTTTCACGATCAATTTTGCACAAGATAAGCCCGAAGGAAGGATCAGAGATTCTATTTTCACCCAGATAATCGCCATTTGTTGAGCAATCAACAAACCCTAAAAGACTTTGCGAAATTTATTTCTTTTTGGGTACCACTTATCATTTTTTTAAATCAGAGTCAGTATTGTGGGAGGGATGGACTTATATGTTTTTATTGATTCTTGTTATCGGTTATTCTTTTTTGGTTGGAAGTTATTGACGTATTGATTTGTTTTTTTAGTAACATGGCATGAAGGGACTAAAATGTACATGACTTAAACTTTTTTAACGATCATCGATTGGAAAATTATGTTCTATAGTACAGTTCTTTAACATCACCGATATGTTTTTGGCATTGGAAAAGATCCAAGATATATGAAAAATATGAACAACCATCACAAATCGTCGATTGTCGATAGCCGATACATTTTCGGCATCAACAAACTTCGAGGGATGAAACTGCAAAACATTAACTGTCATAAAATGTCGATCAACGATACATCATTGACATCGGTAGGATAGGACGATGTAGCTAGGGATGTATGTCTAAAGATAATCACCGATGCTGAAAAGAACATGTCTCACGTAGAGGTCAAAATCAACAACCACATGTCTTTTCCACGTAAATAGTCCGTATGAATTAGTATTTTCCCCGTGTCATCTTTTGAGGTTCTCCATGTCATATCTGTACTTCCATGTCAACATTTCATGTCAGTGCTATACATTGATCTTGGTCAGCATCAGAAACTTTTCCTAAAGGTATAAATGAAAAAATATTGTCTAAGAAAAACGATTGACGCCGATTCACTCATTTACTATCGGCAGAATGATAGATCACCAAACGCCGGGATTTTTCATCGAACCTTCGTCATTATACACCGGAAATCCTGGATGATTCATTCTATTGTTCCATTCAAAATACCTTGTTATTTTCCCAACGTCGATCATACTAATTTCTTGTGAACAATAAAAGGCTTGGTAATTCGATGGGACACCTCCAACTGAGATGAGACAAAATTTTGTGTTTTGATAGACAAATTAAATTTTCTCCCAACCTACATCACAATCTTGTGCGTCGACCAACCATTGAAATTTGAATTCACCGATGAACTACAAAATAATCTGCTCCTGCGCTGCCAACTGGTGTTGCATTTAATCCTGAGCATGATGCAGATTCTGTGGTAGATTGTGCAGACCACATTTACACTTCTGAATTTAAGACTTGACGCGACAAGGTAAGTATACTTTCCGTTTAAATTTACAAGTTCATACTCAAACATGGTATTTTTTTCGCAAATCACTCACCTCCCGAAGCAAATGAAGAAGTGAGAGACAACATCAAGGAGGTTGTATCCCACTCTCTAACTTTGATTACCAGTAAAACCAGGTTAATCTCTTGCGAGGAAGAGGTAAGAATTGTCTTTATCAGTTGTACACCTATGTTTGCATCCATAACACTTCATTGGTTGGCTGACAACTCACTATAATTGTTTCTTTTTTTACAGGAAAATACCTCCAAGAAATCCAATGACCAGGCGCTCACCAAGAACGCCCAAAATGAAGGAAGTAGAGGTTAGTGAAGGGTCTACACCGGGTGCTGCAAGAGAGCTTTATTTTGTCTCGAAGAAAAAATTAGTTATCTACACATCTACCAAAAGGAGTTTGCCCAACCTTTGATTTCTTCGACACATAGGAAAGCACTAGATATAAAGTGGTGCTCCCGCATTGGGGAGACATGTATAGAAAAATAAGTCAAGAGGATTACCTGGATTTCACACCTCACAACAACTAGGACGTCATAATATTGGATGATCAAGTGTTCCCAAACATTAGTAGATCATATCTGGAGGACATCGGACCCCGATTCTGCCCTGCATTGAAATCTTAGGATGGATAATTGACCACACAGACACAGTGAAATGGACGGTAAACAATGCAGAGGTCTAATGTGTTGGTGTTTTACTTCTAGTTGAGGTACAAAAGTATTATAAACTCAGGGACCCAGAGGAAAGGTTAAACAAATACTTCATGGTCAAATTTTATGAGTATCATGACACTAGCAGGTTACTATCCTCATGGTGGAAAGAAGAATAAAAATTCACAAACATAAACAATGGTTGGTACAGCACGGTAAATCTCAGAGAGCCCTACAAGTATTTAATGGCTTTGATTTTCCTATTATATGGAGAAAAGGATTGCTGAAAATTTTCAGAAGCTTGGATTCCCTTGGCGTATATCGTGGTGATTTCTGGGAGTAGTTTCAATTTGGGAGCCATTATCTCCAAACAACTGAGTATTAATCTCCTATAGGCCCAGACACCAAAGGAAGGAGAAGTTCCAATCTTCTACATGGCCTCCTACTTGTTGGACGTAATCTGTGCAAGAAAGGTTTTTGCAGGTATCAATTTAAGCTGTCATATTGTTGAATTGCCTGTACATGTTTATTTCAGTATCTTATGGGAGAATAGGTACAAAAGATAATATTCCATGATATGTGATGGGTTCATATCCAATATACACTTAATTATCTTCAGAAAAGAATTCCCTAGGCTTTTGGTGGCAACAAAAAAGATGATATCTAAAGTTGGCCATTGGTACCTCAAAGAGATAAGCACCTATATCAGAGTGTTTGGAGCTACTGGTGCACCCCACCTACTTCCCATTCATGTCCTGGATCATCTCATATTGGGAGATATTTGTTACTAGACTATTTTGCAAGGTTATAATTCTTCCTTGGTAAAGGGTAAAAATAGAGCTTTGATTCCCTATGGTTTTCATATAGGATTTTATATGGTCAAAGACATTGCACAGGCCAAACAAGAAGGGTTAAATAAACTTGAGTATCGGTTCCCAATAGATTTATTTCATAAGAATGATCCAAAGGGTTTAGTTCCCTAGAACGCGTCGTAGGAATCCTCCTATTGGTCGTATGCTCATGATAGTTTTGAAGATGAAATATTTACTAAAGGCGCCCATGACTCGGAGGAAGTGATCCATAGAGAAGCTAACCCAAACATGACCAGATTTAAATAAATGATCATGGATGAGAAATTTGAGACTATAGAGCACACTAATCAAGAATCCATTATGGTAAGAGACGAAAAACAAGAAGCAAAAGTGGTTGAGGCTCAAAGAAGAGGGATGATGTTACTAGAATAAGTCGAAAGAGATATTGCTATATTATGGGAAGAGCCCCTACTCAATCCTTTGATAGGACCTTTGAGAATCACCCCAGTAGGTACAAACGAGGAGGTAGAGATAAATGGCTCACAAAAACTTACACCATAGGAGACCTCTGACCAAGAAAACCCCAACCCCATATCACCACAGGCATGATCGTTGGTGACTACTACTACAGCTCAATGAAAGTCAGCAAGAGCATCAAGTGGGACAAGTATGCCTACTATCCTCATAGATTTGATCACCATATATGACGATGAGGAAGGTTCAGAAGCTTCACACATAACCCCGTTACCAAACACGCAAGAGGAGGAACCAGGGGAAACATCTTCTCCATCTTATGATCTTTTGATCCAATATCCATAGGAAGGAGAGCATGAGTATAGGAACACTCTGGAAACTGAACTTCTCGATCAATTGGGAACAAATCCTCAAAATGATAGCTCCAAGAATGACTTGGGTGATGGTGAATAAGAAGAAGAAATGCAACAACCAAAAATCGACATCTCAACGACCGAACCCACAACTAATGTCGATCCTTTTCCTACTTCCCCATCTAGGACCAAGACTCCATCAACTGAAGAGCACCTGTAGGAGTCCAAGTCACCAGAACATACATAAGCTTCCCCTACGAAGGAACTAAGAGAACCTGCCATAGAACACCTCTACACAGTAGGAAGCCTAGGAAATACTCTTCCCTGGGGAGATCAACAAATTCTTGAACCAGTAGATGAAATTGTCGATATACAGGAAATTGTTTATGACAGGAAAAGGAAATTTTTGATGAGAAGAAAAATCAAGAAAAGTAAGCTCATGCTCGATAGCACACTTCTCATAACCATAGAGGAAACATTGTTTGACATAGAAAATGCTAAGATGAATGAGATAATTGGAGTAGGTATGGCCATAACCAATGCCATTGTAGATAAGGAAAAACAAGATAAAAAGGAGTTAGCCACCATGAAAAAGGAACTAGACCATCTGTGACATCAAGATAAGTACTACCAAAATTCAACACAAGCAGTGGTAATATTTAAGTGTGAGTTTCGAGAAATGTATGCACAATTCACAAGAGAAAGAGATCTCTTCATCGCTTGCATAGCTGATTTCCAAGAAGATACCCTCATGGGGTTGGAAACCTATAAAGACATGCAAAGATAGTATGAAAACGAACATCAAGCCTTATAATGGATATAATACATCAACGAAGTGCAGAAGGGCCGAGATACAAAATAGCATGACATCTTAGTATTGATGGATAACAACATCACCCGAATAAGGAAGACAGTTGAACATTGGGTAATTATGGTCCAGTAACCTCAATGAAAAATGCAGGAAAGATGGGGAGAGTGTGAGAAATTTGGGAGAAAATCAATCGGGAAATGAGGAACATTGACCTACAGGAGTTTGGTCCACCGAAGGATTTCGATGATTTGGATGACGTAGTCAAACAACGTGAAGAACAAGGCCTGACATGGGAAGCATAGATTTCATAGCTATCAAGGATGATCCCGGGGAAAGTGAAGAAGTTCATGGAATCCTGGATTAAATCTCTTGCAATCCTATAACACTTAAGTGTCAATCTAATCAAGTACAAGGAACGAGCAATAGAGATAAAGGAGGTCCTCTCTGCTCAGATGGATCAACACTTGTTCCCATATGAAAATACATGCGAAGATCTCTTCTTCAAGTGGTCAGAGTACGAGAGGAACCATCCACTCCAATAAAACCACTAGATGATCAAAGAAGAAGCAAAAGACAACAGATAGATAAAATACACCACATTGCATTTTATTAACTTAACACAACTTTAGTAGTTATTTTTAGTTTAGTTATTTTTATAAATAAGGGCATCAACCTTGGATACAGGGTTGATGACTTGATGGTTTTGGAGAGAAAGATTTTTTTCTGAATTTTTTTAAGAGAACTATTTCTATGCAAGTTCTTTTAATTAAGAAGTTTTGTTTAGAGCTAAAGACACTTCTATCATCTAAGGCGTGAATGTGATTGGACCGAGGGGGATTATCGTTGTCTATAGATTTGGTATTTGTTGTTGTATTGAGTAAGAGTTGTTGTATTTGTTATTTAAAGTTATCTTATAATGATGAAACAATTGTTTTATTTTAGTTGATGAATATAAATCGATTGTGTTAACTTGTGATTGATAATAGAGCATTGGAAATTACTTTTCTTACATAAATTCTTGTTTCATGTATATCTTCTTCTTTTTTGTAACGGTTATTTCGGACAATGTCAAATGTCTACTAATTAGAATGGTATTAATTCTAGTTTTAAGTAGTTTAGATCTTCTTCATCTGCATGCTAAGGTATAAAGGTTATCCTGACACCCAACCTTCCCCCAACATACAATTTAACTTCCCTTTGCCATTTAGTTTAAGCTTTATCTTTCTTTGTTATAAATCTTAAGAAAAATAACCAAAAGAGAATTGCTTAGCCCAAGGAAGGATTTCACAACAAATACATATATGTCAATCACGATATAAATCCCATTGATAATTCCATCCAGATCGTGAATCTGGAGAACCATAACACTTAGTAAATGCTTGCAAGTCTAATTGGGCCTCTCAAGTAGGTTTGGTTCCTGTTGTTGAGTTAAAGGGATCTCAGACCCCTCAACACCTTGATAACTGGTGTATATTCGATAAAGACTTCTTCAATATCTTCATCATTCGATTCTAGACACCAGTCCCAAAAAGGCATGGTAGATTTGGGGGAATCACATCGGTAGTGTCAATGGGAGCTTGTGCAGAGATTTCATCATTTAATCTCTATTGATCTAACAACTGATTTATCACCAGGGCCATGGAGTTTACCCACTGACTGAAAGTTCGTTTCTGAGTGATTATGTTGGTGATAAGAGAAAAAACTATCATTGTTGAAACTGTCTAAGTTAAAATCCATGTGAGGTGGTTTGGGTGGATTTGTTGGACTATCTCGTCTCTTAAAGAATATTCAAAAATTTTGAGGTTTTGATGATCCTTCACCGACATTCCTTTTAATATCTATCATTTCATTAGAAAATTTCTTTACTTATTTAACCACACTATCGATATCCTTTGGTTCCTTTTCAGGTGGTTTAGTTAACAACAAGGGTCTCTTCCCAGTCATTTTGGTTTCCTCGGTATGGGATTGATGTTCATAGAAATAGAGTTCTCTTTCTACTATTTTAGCTTCATCAAAGCTAAGTTTCATTTTTTTTTTTTATCCCTTTTGACAAAGATCACTATGGAAGGAGTTAACATTATCGTATAATATTCAATTTTCAAGCATTGAGTCGGAGCTATGTCATGGGGAAATTTGATTAAGACATTAAGAAACCTTTGGTTAAAATCTTTTACCTTCTCTTTCTCTTCCATATTGATGGCCCCTAACTCTTTGTGCATAGATGAAGTCGTTTTCCTTTCCCCAAATTTCCCGATAAACAACCTTTCAAAATCATCCCACTCAGTTATAGAACCGGGTAGAAGGCTAAAATACCAAGTAGATTCTTTGCATGAAAAAGTATAAGGGAAAATCCTACAAACCACATCTTCATGTTGGACATTTAGTAGGTGAGTGTCTAGGAAAAAAATATTTAAATGGTCTTCTAGGGACCTAGATTTATCTGGATCGAATTTTGGAAGGACTTTATCATATTCTCTTGGCATTTCATGTAACGGTCCAGTGAAATTCAGAGCACCTTGGGCCCTCCAATGAGGTATAACTTCTCTATTTTTATTTCCCCCCCCCATTATTAGTTCTAGAGTGATTTATGGGTTTTCACCTTCAATTTCGTCGTCGGGTTCAACAAGGAAATGTGCAACTCAACTCAAGGTTCTCATAACTTCTTGTAGGGAAGTTTTGATGAGGTCGTCTATAGACTTAACATAAAAATTAGGATCAATATTAGGCATTTCTACATGAGTCACTTTCCTTCTAGGAAGCTCATAGGGTGTTGGTATATTACCAAGTATCTTTGCTTAAGCATGTGTAATCCTATGGGTTTCAGTGAGATCTTGTCTTGGTACGCAAAACCAAGTTTCAGAATGTGTTTCCAAACTACCCGAGGCACTTCCGAAATTAGGCTTTGAGTCTTCGTAGGTAACTTCTTTTTCATATTCGATTCAATGGAAAAGATACAGATTGGGATTATTCCCTGAAGACTAATTTATGTTGTGTAAATCATGTTGGACACTTGGGCTGACCCAGGTTCTGATCTCAAAGGTTTCCAACAAAACCAACAAACTATCGACCCTCCTCGTAAACCAGAAGGAAATGTTGTGCACAAAGTGCATAATGCAGTCTCCCGAGATAACTTATGGGGGACTACAATACTCATATGTTTGCAGTCAGGGAATGGATTGGGACTATACTCTATTCCTTTTTCTCATGCATCACACTTATTATCCATTCATGTAAATCTAGTATTCATTCATTAACCAAACTATGCATGCATGTTTTCATAATATAAGTTAACCATTCATTCTTTAAATGATAAATAACATAACAAAAAAACAACCATTCAAAAACATAAACACAATGGATTTACCGTGGTTCACCCCCCGGGGCTATTTCCACAAAGATATGTCTCTTATGCTCTTTTATTCATCATTCTGCAAAATTTGCATTGCGAATATTATATTATTTAGAATTACAATAAAAACATAGTATGATGTCCATCCGTGAGGTGGACTAGACCACACCAGGTTCCACAACCTGTCACCTAACCTTAAAAAACTAGCTTATTCAAATCAAAACTATATCTCCTTTACAAATCGACCAATGACCAACCTCTGTTAGACCTCCTATGCCTTTATTTATACTATTCTATACCCTGACCCTAACATGGCTAGGTTTGTCTGCATGTGCACCACACTACTTTTCCTCCATCTTCCACATGCTTCTTTTCTTTCATCTTCTGCATGTTGTTTTTCCTTCATCTTCTGCATGTTGCTTTTCCACCACATATGTCGTGTGCTCAAAAAATAGGATTCTCTTTCCCAAAATAGGCATGCGCCCAAAAATAGGTTTTTCTCTCCCAAAATAGGCCTGCACCCCAAAATAGGCTTTTCTCTCCCAAAATAGGCCTGCGCCAATAGGCCCCCAACACTGACATGTGGCTCGTCTTGAGCCACTCAGCCTTAGTTGACATTCTGGATGGCTAGTTGTAACTCCTAGAACACCTTTTCCAATTGAATGACTTTCTCTTTAACTTATGTTCTCTGCTCTGTCATCTTTTCCACACTTTGCGCTATAATCTTCTCTACTAGCACTTCTATGCATTCTACATGTATTTGCTCTATCTTCCCCTTCTTTTCTTGTAGTTTTTCTATCATTCCTTGTTCTTCCTGCTATAGTGGCTCCAACTGAGCTTGTATTTATTTCTTTTCATCTTTTACAACCTTTAGCTCTACCTACAGGTTCTTCATATCCTACACACTCCTAATCCTCTCTAGGATGGCCATTTCCTTCTGTTGTTTCTTTAAGTCCTGAATGTCTACACTTATCTTCTCTTTCTTTTAGTCTAGTTTTTGTATTTTCTTGTCTTCTTTCACGTTGGTCCACATTTGAGCAGTCTTTTCATATAGGAATTCAACTTCCTTAGCTCCCTGTGCATTAATACTGTCGATGTGCATGGTAGCCTCCTGTTCTCTTTGATCTATGACTTCTGGGGATGTAGTAGGAGTCAATTTTTCCATGAACTCTGTGGTCTCCTATTGGTATTTCTCCATGAGCTACACAATCCTCTGAAACTTTCCTTCTGGTGTGACTTTCATCTCTTGTGCACAGTCTAGGATGTTTTTATAGACGTCTATTAGTCTCTTTTCTAATTTTTTTTGCGCGTCTCTTCTCCTCCTCTTTCTCCATGGTCAATTGATCACAAGTAATTTGTAGCACTTCGGCAACCTCCCTGCCAATTTCCAAGTTAGTAGCATCTGTACGGGCTCTGGATTGGACTTCTGGAATCACACTTGTTTGTAGTCCGTATAGGGCCTTTGTAGGTATCTGTGCCATAACCAACTCAAGTTGTTCTATGTCCCCAACTGGGTTCTATGTTGTCTCCTCATCAATTCTCATCATATGTTGTGTGACCTTGAAGGCGTTGCTTCCCTTCACCACTACCTGACCTGTTTCTTCCTATTTCTTTTGCACAGGTGCTTGTTGTGTCTTCTTTGTCTATTGTACTGTAAATTGTTGCTCTATAGGAATCTACAGCCTTTGTAGAGTATCATGGAATTCCACCAACTTAGCCATGATTTCTTCCTTTGCACCTCTGTTGCACATACCACAACTTTGCCTCTGTCTTGGACTTTGTCTGCCACTAAATTGACATCGTCCTTTATAATTGTGGTTACTAGAGGCTTCTTATGGTATTTCATTTTATTTCATGTTTTATCATGCAGTGTTGCATTTCTCTTCGTCTGTGAGGGTTGCACCCCCGTCTTCTTCTTCTATGAATCCTCCTCTGCGGGCCTAGATATTTCTCCATTATTTTAATCACCCTTGATTTCTTCCCTTGACACTATTTCTTTATTCTTGGGATTTTTATCTGTTGCACTGCTTCCTGACACTTGAGAATTCTTTGCAGCCTTTATAGTGTTTTTGGCTAGACTACTTGTCTTTTTCGATGTGCCTACCTCTGTTTTCTCCTTTGGTTTGGCTTCTTTATTTTTTGTTGGAAACTTCCACTACGTGGGACAATCTTTGACAATCCATTCAACCTCTTCCCTTGATGCATAGTATTTCATTTCCAACCACTTTTTCTTCAGGTGCCTTGTGTCCTGGATCCACATGTGATGTTTATATGCCTTAAACCTGGAAATACCTTCATTCTCCTAGGACACCTCAATAAGAATCCTCCACACTTTTTTTGTTTTCTGTTGCATGTCTTCCAGAAACATGGCAAACACTGTATTGTTTTCTTTTTTATTCTTAATGTCCTTATCTTGCTAGAAGGTTTCGTATCTAGCTGCGTAACACTTCCCTTTCCTATATACAAATGCTGAGAACTTTAGTTCCTTCCATCCTACCAAAGATATGAGTATGAGGAGAAAGGAATAATGGAACTCAATTCCATTTTCCTGCACATCCCTGGAGTCAATCAAAAACATATTTAATAGGAATGGTGCCCATCTAAACATCACTCCTTTTGCGCACTACATGGCTACTTCTATGGCTCCTACTGGGGCCTCTTCCTTCCTACACTTCCTCAACAATTTGCAAGCCATTATCTTGTTGGAAAACCTTGTCACGACGCCATTGATGTATTTTATGACTATACCTCAGTTCCCCCTATTTGTTCCAAACTGCTCTTTCACTATTTCTGCAATTTCCTTTTCTCATGATTTATTCTCTACGTACTCTTCGGGTTGTGTGCCAATAGTGGGAAACCTTGTAATTTTTGCAATCAAAGAAACGTCAATGGGGACTCATCTATCCATCCACATGATACCTCCATGTACCTTGGCCAATAACTACTTCACACATAGTCCCACATTCTTACCGTGCCCAAAATGCGGTATATCCAACAGGTTCATGATACCCGAATTATACAACCCTGTAATCCACTGCGTGGGCTCCAAGATGGGTCTTCCTAGGGGTCCTATCTCCTTAGTGTCCTCCAAATAATTTTCCCGTGCAAGGTATGAAAACCTTCAGAGGTGTCATGTTGAATGCTGAGTGGTCAATTGCTATCTTCCTCACACAATTTCACCTAGGTTGCACTCTTCAGATCTCTATTTGCTCAAAAATCTCTAATTCTTGAACTTTCCCATGCATTTCCCTTTTTATAGACCTGCTCATTAATGTTTTGTCTGATTTCACATTTTTTCCGGTCATTTGCACAGTGTCCCATTTTCCCTGCCCACGATGTCCAATTTTCCTGCACTTCTTTTGTTGTCTATTGCACGCGCCTTTTTCCAATTTTCTGCCATTCAACCAACTTCCTCCTCTTTTTGTTTTTTTCTTATTTTTCCTGTTTTTATGTATTTATGTATTTTTTATTTCCTAATTTCTACTATAGTACACTATACATGTGGCTTCCTTAGTGCACTACAAATACTGAGAGTTAGTAGATCAGTTGTCCCTATACAGTTTTAGCCGACTACGATTCACCATTCCTTGCATTTATTTTGATGTCAATTCCTTTAACTACACAAACCCTCCATCTATTACATACTTCACTTCATATGGCCCTAGCCAATGCATTCTGAACTTACCGGGATGTTGCAAAAATTTGTTGTCATAGAGGAGAACTAGATCTCCTTCCTTAAATCTCTTGTTCTTTATGTATCTTTCATGCTAGGATTTGTCCCTTGTTTTCTGCACCTCTTGGTGGAATCCTTCCAGAATCCTGTCTTCTTCTATTTCCATAAGTTGACTTAACATGTCTTGTATTGCACCTCTTTCTGTCATATTTGTAATTGTTGCCACGCGCAGACTAGGTACCAAATTTTCTAATGGCACCACTACTTCTTATCCATACACCAATCTAAATGGTGTTTGTCCTGTCAATTTTTTATATGTAATCTTGTATTCCCATAATACTGCTGGTATTTTTAAATCCCAATCATCTTTGTTCACATTACAAATATTTGTCAAGGAGTTCTCCAAAATCTTGTTGAAAGATTCTACTGTCCCATTTTCCCGAGGATGATATGGTGTACTCTTCTGGTGATAGAATTCAAACTCCTCAGTCATATCCTGGATGGTACTATTGATAAAATGGGTGCCTTGGTCACTCATCAAAACCCTGGGACATTCGAATCTTGTAATCACCTACTCAAATGAGAAGTGTGTTGTTGTCTCTACGTTGCAATCCTTGACTGGTGTTGCTTCTACTCATATGGATAAATATTTTGTCAAAATAATGATGTATCTTGCTCCTGAAGTTCTTGTTGGTGGATTAATAGTTTTGAAAAAATCTATTTCTCACTTGTCAAATACCTGAAAATTTACTTGGGGTCTTAGGGGAATCTCATCCCTACTATTGGGTTTGGCAACTCTCTAACATACATCACATTTCAGGCAATATTCTTTTGCATCCTTATGAACTGTTGGCCACCATAAACCTGTGCGCAATACCTTATGTGCATTACCCTTTCCTACATAGTGTCCTCCATCTATACCTTCATGAGATTCTGCTAGAACCATGGGTTATTCATGTTCCATCACACACTTTCTCAAAATGATATCTGTGCCTAGCTTGTATAAATGAACTGCAATTAGTTGATAGTTTGCAACTCTAATTACCAAGTTTTTCTTTTTCTTGGTACTAAACTCCTTTGGTGCAAATCATGTTCTCAATTATTCAATGATATCAACAAAGTACTCATCAACTATCTGGACTGAAAATAAATGTGCATCAGGGAAGTTGTATTCTAAGTTAGTAGGTTCTTCTCCATTGGTTATCCTTGATAAGTGATCTAGTCCTGCATTAAGATTCCCTGGTTTAACTATTAATTCAAAATAAAATTCCTGGAACAATAATAGCCATCTACAGATCCTCTCCTCCAACACTGGCTTGTTGACTAGATATTTGAGGGAAGAATGATTTATGAACATTTTAAAGTGCTCTCCTAGTAACTAATTTCTAAATTTCTACAGTGCATACACCAGTGCTTTAGTCGTTATCTGTTGTGCAACAATACATACATGTCGCAGGTGGAAGTGGGCAGTGTTTTGCATAGTGTCCTAGTTGTTGAAATTTGTGGTAGACTACTGGCCCTCTACCTCGTCCAAGTCCTCCTTTACCCCAACCTCCACCTCTAAATCTACCTCGATCTCCAAGTGGTACATTGTATTGGGGTATCTGGTTATATACTGCATGATATTATACAGTGGCTGCACATTGTTGTACTATGGATGCACGAGATTGAATTGCGGTTGCGCATTATTGAACTGTGGTGTGGCTTGTCCTGTCATCATCTTTGCTTTCTCCTTGTAGGACTCATGGATGATTTTAGGGGCTAAATTTCGCTCGTGGGTTAATTTTCCATGGTTTTTCCAAAAACGAGATTCGCTATTTTAAAAATTATTCGCCCAAATTCTCTAGGATAAAATTATTTTACCATAAAAATCGCCAAAATTTTATAAAAACTATATAAAATCCTTATAAATTTGAATATATTTACAAAAATATCGCCAAACATTTATAGTTGGCATATGAAGGATTAGTAAGATTCACCAGGGTTTCTACTTTTAAAAAAAAAAATCCATCCTTAAAATCATCCCCGTTGTAGGTGTTTGAAGTTCTCTCTCTCATCAATTCCATCGTTCTACAATCCTTGTCATCATGACCCATTGATTTGAAAAAATTGCAGAAAGAACTTTTTGGCACTGTCTTATACTTATGCATCATTGGAAAAGGATATGGATCATGCTCGTGTGTCTTACAAATCTCACACCACGGTCCTCCTGTAGGAAAGGGGTTTTTCACCCCTGTGGCCAAGTATTGCGCAAAGGTTGGAAATTCATTCTTATGGTGTCTTTATGTCTTGCATAACGTACACCAAACAAATTCTCTTTCCCTTTATTCTGGTTCAAATGAAATGTCAGATTCTTCAAATCCTCTTTCAATTCTTCTATTGTTGGATTTGTTTGTTGATACTGGTTTTCTTCTAGCTATAGGGCTGCTTGAAGCGCCTCTGCCTAAGTTTTAAATTTCTACTGTCTCAAAGGATACTTCAAGTGTGGTAATAGTGAGTTCACAAATAATTTCCTATGTTTCATGTCACCTATAGAGTACTTCAACTTACCTTTCAGACGTTTGAACCTTTGATCGATTTCCCGGACAAACTCACCTGGTTTTTGGCTAATCTCGATCATTTTGTTCATGTACTAGTATTGTGAGCTTGTCTTCTGAAATTCATTTACCAGTAGATTTTTCACCTATTTGATAGTCTTTGGTGCTCCTTATGGATTTTTTACATCAAGGCTCATGTACCAGTCTAGCGCGTGGTCTATGAGTGTTATAGACAACTGTGCCACTTTTGTGTCCTCTTCTGTGACCTTCTTTGCTTCCCAGATGTTTTCACAGATAAATAAATGCTTCTCAAGGTCCTCTGATGCCTCACCTTGAAACTCTGGTAATATGATAGTGGAATCTACTCCTTCCATTTTGAAATGTGTTGAACTACTGCCTTCGTGTGGTGTAGATAGTTGACTATTACTTCTTGAACTTGTACCCCCAGTTGGTTGTCCTCTATTGGACCCCTGACTTGGTGCTCCTTATGAACTATTTACATCAAGGCTCATGTATAATTCTAGTGCACAGTCTTTGAGTTTTATAGCCAACTGCACCACTTTTGTGTCCTCGTCTATGACTTGCTTTGCTTCCCAGATCTTTTCACATATAAATAAAAGATTCTCAAGTTCCTCTGACGCCTCACCCTGAAACTCTGGTAATATGATAGTGGACTATACTCCTTCCATTTTGAAACGTGTTGAACTACAGCCTCCACGTGGTGTAGATAGTTTCCTATTACTTCCTAAACTTGTACCCCCAGTTGATTGTCTTCTATTGGACCCCTAACCTGCTACCCCTCTTCTACAAAAAATTGGTTGTCTAAAAGATTTTGTTCCTTCAGGTGTATTAATCACACATGGGGTTGTAGGTTCCATAATAACTATGATCTCGACTAGAGTTCTTCCTTATGTTCCTGACCCTGGACCTCTTTTTTTCCTTTCATATGTTGCACACAGGATTTCCTCAATATTCTCCACAACTTGTAGATCCTCTACCTCTTCTTCATCACTCACCAAGCCTTCTTTGCCGGCTATGGCCCTATTTTTGTTATTCATCTTATATTTGTAAGATCTACTGCTGCGCGTCGTTCAAGATTTTTCCATTATATGCTTTGTCTGGTCCTCATACATCATGATTGGGTCCATGGCCTCCTTATGCTTCCCCTTATCCATCTCCCTATCCATATATGAGACTTCTGTTAGTGCTTCCGCCCTTCCCCCATGCACACAAGGAAGTTTAGTTGTATGATTCCATGGTCATCACACCTTTGTCATATAATAAAATATTGATAGAAGTACAAAGTGATATTATGTACCTACCTTTGGGTCCCTTCATAAAATCCTGCTCTGAATCAGTGTACGACTTCATAGTATCAACTGCAAATTCAATGATAAACCCTGCATTAATATTTTCTAACCAAAATTCTACTACTCATGTAAATTTATTATTGACTTGCTGCAACTGCGCGATCTCCACGGGATGCCACTCTAGATGTATTATCTGATTCATAGGATGGTTTTCCTTCAACCTCAATAACCATTCTTGCAACAGCTGTGGGAATTCACAGAAAAATACTTCATGCAAGTCGCTAAACACATGTTTGTCGAGATATTTGTGTGGTGTATATTTAGGGTTTTTGTTGTCCTTATGCGCAAAATCAAGTTCCTTTTTCCTTAACCATCTTTCAATATCCACCTTCATTGGATTCCATGGCCTGAACATTCCTATCTATGTTTTCATTCTCCATGATGTTCTTCAAAAAATCCCTTTCAATCTATCCTGTGCAGTTCCAACCGACAACATAACCATTTATTGGGTGCTTGGGATAACCCAGGTTTTGATGTCAAATGTTTCCAACAAAACCATCAAACTATCAGCCCTCCTGGTAAACCATAAGGCAATTCTACGCACAGATTGCACAACTTAGTCTCACCTAAGATATCTTATGGGGGACTACAATACTCATATGTCTGCAGTCAGGGAAGGGATTGGGACTGTACTCTGTTCCTTTTCCTCATGAATCACACTTATTATCCATTCATCTAAATCTAGTATTCATTCATTAGCCAAACTATCCATGCATGTTGTCATAATCTAAGTTAACCATTCATTCTTTAATTGATAAATAACATAACAGTAAAACAACCATTCAGACACATAAACACATTAGATTTACCGTGGTTCACACCCCCTGGGGCTACGTCCACAAAGATATGTCTCTTCTTCTCTTTTATTCATCATTTTGCAAAATATGTATTGTTCACATTACGTTCTTCAGGATTACAATAAAAAATTAGGATGAGGTCCATCTATGAGGTGGAATAGACCACACCAGGCTTCACGACCTGTGACCTAACCCTCAAACACTCGCTTATTCAGACCAAAACTATATCTCCTTTACCAACTGACCAATGGCCAAGCTCTACTAGACCTCCTAGGCCTTTATTTATACTATTCTATTGGCTTATAGCCATTACATTCATCTCCAAAACCCTGACCCTAACATGGCTAGGTTTTTTTGCATGTGCACCATGTTGCTTTTCCTCCATCTTCCTCATAATGCTTTTATTTAATCTTATGCATGCTATTTTCCCTTCATCTTTTACATGTTTCTTTTCCACCACATATTGCATGTGCTCCAAAAATATGATTCTCTTTCCAAAAATAGGCCTACACCCAAAAATAGGCTTTTCTTTCCCAACATAGGCCTGTGCCCAAAAATAGGCTTTTCTCTCCCAAAATAGGAATGCACCAACAAATCGTTTATATAAGCCACAAAAAATGGCCCTCCTTCTAGCGCCAATTCTGTTGATAGGTCTAAATTCACCTGACAATAGAAATAGTTACTCCCTGGTACACATTCCCAATTAGATTATGCACCATTTGGGTTAGGAGTCCCATCCTAAATCTGACATAGCTGACATTGATATTGTTTTTTGGGGTTTTATCCAGTTACGAACCGGTTTGTCAATGAGTATGGATGATGAGTGGATATGAAATGAAAATATGTAGATAAGTATATGTATGAAATGAAAACTAATATATTACCAATCTACTCTAACATATCCTAGCTAGGAGAAAACTAAAGTAACCGGCGAGTTGAAAAATTAAACTGAATTCTGCGTAAACTCCTACACAGATAGTTGGAATAGAAGAGAAGAATTAGAAACAAGCGTGTACACACACATATAACCAGATTAGTCCAAATTACAATAATGCACACATTAACAACCTAGAAATCTCAAGGCACAAAGGTATTTGAAGAAACACTTAAAACAATAGAATATCACAGATTGCATAAGAATTAGTCCATAAACAAACTATCATCCTTACAATCCATATGAACAACTTTCATCTTCACTTGAAATAATTCACCGCTTAGATTTTTTTTCACACAAAATAATTCCTTCTTCAAAAAACTGGCCCCGAGGGCTTCTCCTTATTAGCAGTTTCAATAGTAATACATAAAAACTCCAGAGAAAACTCTTCAATTTTAGTTGACACTGTTCCCAGAATAGTCCAAAAATGTACAATGTTTGAAGAGCCAAAAAGACCTTTCCAAATGGGCCTCTACTTTAATTTATACAATTTCCTAGGTAACTCCTAGGTGACTCTTCACCTCCTTATTGAAGAAGCCATTACAAAAATGGTTCAACATCCTATTTCTAATGACAGGTGTATAATAAGGAAAAAATTGTGGTTGGCCGAGAAAAAGATAAAATACAAAACATGTTATGTCATGATTAAGCCACTATTTCATCTTCATTCATGGGTTTTTGTCCCTGATGTATGTCATCCAGATCTATAGTTGGTCAAACATGGATCGGATTCTCCTCTAAACTAGTTGCTCCAAAGCTGCATTGTTCATGGCCACACTATCTTCCAAGGTGCTCATGTCTTTTTCTAGTGTGGTCATGAAAGCTTGTATCATGGTATGGAGTTTTACCAGTTGGATCAAGTGTTCATCTATGACATATGTGGTGATAGTAGTGTTTGCTTCAACTACTTCTTTCCTCTGATTTGCATTGTCATGTACCTTGTCTAACAACTCCTTTGTCACAATATTTTTTCCCAGCTCGTCTAGCTTTGGTACTCTGCAACTCTTGATCAATTCTTGCACAACTTTGTGTATCCTTGAGAATATTTCTAGTGATTTAGTAACCTCCCTATCAGTTTTATTCCCACCTTTTGACAATGGTCAAACACATACATGTCTGTTTTTCTGTCTGATTTTGATGGTTTGTATAATTATGGAGGCGAGTTAGGATTTTCAGCAATCCATCTGTTGATGTCATCAATGCCTTCTCAGATAGTTTTGTATTGTGTTAGCTTTGTTTGTATCTAATTGTTCTTCTCAATGATTATCACAACTACATCTTGAAAGAGGTTCAGGTTAGCATACATTTATATGATGGATTCTTCTAGCTCAATTCTGACCTTTTCAACACTAACATTGAAACTTTGAAGGCTTCTTTCATCAATCCTAACTTGCTAAAGATTTTCTTCTAGTTCCTTGATCTTTTCTTCTTTATCTTCATTCTATGGGAATAGTCTTTGAATGTTGTCTACATTGGAATTAATAAATGTGAAATTGGTTGTAGTTGTAGCTATGGGATCTTCCCTTACATCTCCCATCACAAGAACATGTGTGACAACCGAGATAGGCATTCCTTCTGTCACCGACACTTTCTTCCCTTGTTCCTTCACAATTTGGCATGTATTGTTGTCATAGGTGAAGCTCCTCAAGTCAAGTACCTCACTTGGTTGGAATGGCTCCTAGATCCCAAGCCTTAAACCACCCCTTGATATATCTGTTCCAATATATACAATAGACATTTTTGGGATATATGTTTATATTGGGTGGGTGTCACCCCCTCTGTCTTCTGCCTCTTTTTGTTGTCTCCTAGCTTCAGTCACTTTGTCAACTGCCTCTTTAGATGCCTTTTGTACTTGTTTTGTTGTGTATCTTGTTGCTACTTCCCTTGTTTTTTTCTCCTTTTGTTTGACTTCTCACCATGATGTAGCTTTTTCCTCTACCTTAGCTCTAGCTCTCACCTTGTCTGCATCAATATTTCACTTCTTCTTTCCTGCATAATTTTTATTTTTTAATACTCTTTCTTTGTCCCTCCTCTTTTTATCGACCATTCCGTCCTCTACCTCTTCTACTGAAACTGAATGCTTCAAGGAGGAAGTACGAGGAGATTGCTCGATTTACTCTTCTTCCTCTTCTTTCTTCTTGGCTTCCTCTAGGCTAGCATTTTATTCACATGTGATCCTTCCTCTTAGTTTTCCACACCTGTTGAAGATGATATCATTGTAGGCAAAAGTGTTTTGGTGCACTTATTATTCCTCCCAAAGATCTGTGGCATATTCCCAAGGCATATCAATCTTGTTGAAATGTTCTCTCAAAGTTCTTTTGGGGTCATGTCTCATGTATCGCTCTTCCTTGAAGTGATAAGACAACAAGGTATTTACCTCTCCTTGGGCCTACTTATTATTTTTGAAGAAGTAATTTCTAGCATACAATGGCAGCGGGGGCCAAATTTCTTTCTTCAATCGGTATAAAATTCCTCCAACTCCATGTATGATGGTCTGGTATGCCACTTCTTGGAGTACGATCTTGTTAGGTAAAAATCAGGGAAGCAGATGGGGTGGTTTCATTGCGCCATATACCCTTATATAAGTGTCACGCTCCATGACATACTAGTCCTCAATCCTCCTTATGATCGCTATGTCTTTGTCATTCATGCATGGGAAAGTGGTGCAGAAAATGAACTCGTATAATGGGGACAAAAATTTCTCGCATATCCTTTGGTATTCCATGTAGTACTTGTGTTCCCAAATCACCTTACAATATACATGAATTTCTAGATCAGATGGTTTCCAACTCCACCCCATCCTAGGGTATTTGTGAGATTTTCACATGCTGTATAGAAAGTATGAAGACATATGGAAGCTTGGAAATGTTCCTGGATGGGATTCCTTTACTGAAAAGACGACCACTATGATATTCTCAGACATGATGTCTCCCAGTTGAACGATTCTCCCTCATCTATGCAGTAGTATATTAAAGGAATGTAAGATAGGGAGAATTATGTTGCGTGAGGTTCCCCATATAATCTTCACAACATGGCTACTAAGTACTAGTAGGGTCTTCTTAGGGAACTTGGGGGATATCCACTTTTAGGTCCATAATTGAATTGCTTGTCTTCCCTGTACCATTTTGGGAACATGTCCTTTGGCATGTACTCAAACTCACTAAGGATATTTTCATCTAGCCTCTTGATTACTTTCTCAATATGATAACACTTGGCCAAATACTCTGGCATGTATGATGCTATGGGGTCTTTGCTTGCGTTGCAAACATATCTTCTATATACCTCTATGATCTTTAGGATCCATGTGATGGACTCCACACATGGTAATATTGTTGGGTGTGTTTATACTCTGAATATACCTAACTTCCTAATATTATTGAATACTTGAAGTTTGTCTGGGTCTTCAACTTCGGCGGAAAAATTAGATTTTTTTAACATATGGTATATTTCTCCCCATTTAAATGTTTCTCCATTCTCTTTCAATAGTCTTGATGTATCATCATATGTGGCTCCAACGATTTTTTCTCACCTTCTACTTGTTGGCCCCTACTTGAGGCCTTGGTTGTGGATGCCTTGCTTATTTTTTTCTTACGAGGTGACATACTTGAACCTGTAATGAAATATGAATTTAGCACATATATTTTAATATAACATACAATTGAATGTGACTAAAGAGATTGAATTACCAGAGGAATCATTAGGGTCATCACTAGGAATGGAGTCATCATTTGAGGATATTAAAGTGATGGCAGGAATGCTTGAGCAACTTGGTGGAAATTTGAGGAAGAACGGGTGAAAAGTATTCTCAAAAGGAAAAATCAGAGGTTTAAAGACGAACTCCTCATATGCAAATAGGAGGAGTTTGTGCTAAATTTTCCGAAGCAAATTAGTTTTGGTTGGTAGAGTTAATAACAAATCCTCTGATGTGAATCAGAGGAGTTAACTTTAACTGCTACGATAACACATCAAAGGATATTTGTTTTTCATTTTTGAAGTATTATGAGGATCAATAGAGTTACTTGGAACTCCTATGATCATATCAGAGGAGTTAATGGGAACTCATCTAACATGATCGGAAGAGTTACTATCAAGTGGTCGAGGAAGTTTCTTAGAACTCCTCCAATATATTGGAGGATTTAACAAGAACTCCTTCGATACGATCAGAGGAGTTGCCAAAAATATTCTCGTTGAAAGGCTGCGGAAGTGGAAAAATGACCTTTGTGCCTTGTTCTTGGTAGAGATTCTAGGGTTGTGGATTCATCGAAATTCTTGTGGTCTTTAGGGAGAACTAAAAGGGGAAATTCAAATGTTTTGAAAGTTGCGTAGGGAAAAAGGGCCACAAAGGGGTTGCTATGGTGTAGTTAAGAAATTGGAAAGTGTTTGGAAATTTTTTTTTGCAGGGTGAGCTAAGAATATCGAAGTAGAAGAAACATAGTTGTGGCATGGAAAGACAAAGGAACAAAGTATGAAAATAACCAAGAATGAAATCCTAACTCTAGCGAGGAAAAGAAGAGGCTTGTACATACCTGGAAACCTAGCACCACGTGGAGGATGTTTATAGTGTGTGAGTCTGGATGCAATGACTTGGCGTGCTCTCGATCTGAAGAAATCTCTTCTTACCTCAACTTCTGAGCAGAATAATGGAAGCGTGTACTGTTCATGTATATATAGATTAATGAGTTGTTTTGTATTAAATGTGGGTTGTTGGGGAAATTTAGGTTGGAGGACTTGAGAGCAACTTCTTCGATGAACATTGTAGAACTTAGTGGGAATTCCTTCGATGTTCATTATATAACTTGCCTTAAATTCCTCTGAGTACATCGATAGACTTGGAAGAAACCACTCCAATGTGAATCAAAGGAGTTGGAACCAACTCCTCTAATTCCATTAGAGGAGTTTAGGGAAACTTGCGCAATAAGTAAAGGATATCTATGATGAAAAGTGAAACTCCTCTAATGTACATTGGAGGAGTTAGGTGAAACTCCTCTGATGTACATTGGAAGAGTTATATGGAACTCCTCTGATGTACATCAGAGGAGTTAAAACCAACTTGGCCGATTTTCTCATACTTGTTCAAAAATTGATTTTTTCAAGTTCTTTATTTTGCACGTGCTTTATTAAGGTGAAAAATATTTCCCTAAGAGACTTGAGGTAAAGAGAGGTCAAATAAAATATCTTTCCACATAAAAAAACAAGGGGATCCATTTTCTAGAGAAGATGCAAATACAAGTAAAGGAAAATGGAAGTTTGTAGTGCCTGTCACAACCCATCATTCTCTTGATTCAAGTATGATTATTCATCTCCTCTAGCATTAGGTTCATTTTATACCTTATCCAAGTAGTTGGAGTGGTTAAAAATAGTTGTATATGGGCAATAGGATGTTAGGAATCATGTAAAACTGTGAACCCTACCAAAAAATACAAAAAATATTATTTTTTTGAGAAAAATAAAGGTGTACGTTCCTTGCTAAGGGACAACACATGTATGTACGCACCTTGCATAATTTATAGGGTGTATACATGTCCAAAAATAATTTTTTTTGAAGAATCCAAAGGAGGAAAGGGGGATTAATGTTTTCAAGTAGTAAAGGGAAAGGCCAAACATGTAATCAATGCATATGTGGTGGAAATTGATGCTATAACAGATGTCCCCTAATGTGTGAGGTTAGAAGAGAAACTAATGGTCAAAATGAATTACCAATATGGGAGGTAAGGATGGAGTAGGACCAGGAGAAAGTCACCAAAATCCGGTCCAAGATGAATAGAACCTACAACAAAAATTAAGTAAGAGTACTCTCTTCCCGAGGTGGGAATACCCATGTTCAGGAGTGAGAAAAGCATGGCCGCCAAATCAAGTATATTGTGGATCCATGAAATATTTATATATAGAAGCAGTGACCATGGCCATGAAAATAAATTCATAATGTATCCATGTCAAAATATATCATAGCCACGAAAGAGATATATAGTGGATCTATGTCTCAGAATTAGAGGAGGATATCTACAAACAAGAGTTGAACAAACTAATCCCCAACAAGTACCAATGTCATTGAGTGGAAGTGGTACTATCCAATGCAACTCAGGAAACAACATAAAAGAGGTGATTCTAATATAGACGTAAAGTATTCAAATCAGTCATTGATGGTACGAGTCTACACTATGTGAATAGATGTGATGAAGTTGAACAAAGTGAGACACCATTTGATTACCAATCATTGATGTATATTGTTAACAAATGCAAGACGACCCACTGATAATGATAATGGGAACCAAGGTACCTAGTACATTCTATTAAGTACAAATAAATGAGTTGATGTCGAACACTTGCATAATCTATCAATTAGGGGAAATTGATGTATTCCCATCGTAAATAATGAGGGAACCTTCCATTGACGAATATAAGCCCCAAGGTACTAATAATGACTCTAGATCCCTATCCTATAGAAAGATGTGTCGAAGTCTATAGGAATAGATCCAATGGAAGTAGGGCATTAATACATCCCCTGTCATCCACCATGAGGAACAATATAAGGTCAAAGATTTGGAAGAACTTAGACAAAATATTGAAAGGACCCACCACCAAGTACGTCTCTTGTGTGCACCTAATGGAACAACACATGAACGTGACCCTCTGAATAGCATCCAATAATAAAAAATGTTGACAAAGGTGAGGAAACCACTAATGGGGTCAAATGGAATCCAAGGTACTGCAAGAATCCCAATGTGTGAGAAATTTTCTTGCCATTCAACACAAGGGTGTTGGTAAATTTATATGTATAAATTCGAGACATTAAATTATCAATCTGGAAGCTTGTAAACTTGTGAGACATCAAAAAACTATATGCAATATCATGAATCTAACTATGCTAAACTATCTAATGAATTAATATTTCTTAGTAAACCATTTCTAGGTTTCAAACTTAAATATTGAGGCTATAATCATTTATTTGGTTACCATATTTTACCTCGGTCAGAAATATTTGTGCAATAATATAGTTCTCTCAATTATTCAAGTGACTCTTGTAGCTCACCAAGCATCAAATACAATAAAATAATTTTTTCAATATGAATTAAACCCAAAAACCTCAAAGTTGCAATTTCAAGTCCTGTAGCTTTTTCTTTGTTAGAATTCTCGTGTCAACAACTTGTTGAGATTTTTTGGTAGCAAACCCCACTCGGCTAATCACACATGGGAAAAAATTAAAGAGCAGAAATGAAAATGCTACAAGGGTTTAATGGACCATTGGGCTTATATTTACAAATACACTTTATGGGTACTGATCACCGTCCTTTGTTTGGCACTAAGGGAAACCATGGGTCTATGATTCACGATTCCTTGAGAATCACCCTTGTTCTTTGACCTTCAATGCCTTACCATTGTAGGAAAACTAGTCTTTGTAATGAAAGAAATATAACAATTCAAAATTTGAAATGACAGTAATTGGAAATATTAATCTACATAATGAAAATACAATCCTATTGAGCTACTTTAACTAAAAAGAAAATGATTTTTTCAATGAAAACTAGGTAGAGGAAATCCACACTAAATAACTGATTAATTTCTTTGCTACAAGAAATAAAGACTGTAAGGAATTAAATACTAACTATCACACAAATAAAAAACACACGACTACGTAAAAGGAAAATAATAGTGGCACTGCTCTTGATATGAAGTTGGACCTCCTTCACTTAGAATAAAGCCACACACTTTTACTCACAACTTAGAATATCCACACATTACTTTTGAAGGAAATTGCTTTAATCTCAGATTGTAAGGATTACACAATGTCATATTTTTCTATCAATCTTCAGTCCCTATCTTCTTCCACACCCTTCTATGGTGATTTCTTTTCATTTATACATTTACAAAACCCTTCTATGGTGATTTCTTTTCATTTATACATTTACAAAACAGAGGAAACAATTTATATTGGGGATAACATCGAATCTCTTGCAATTCTCCTTCCAAACTATGAATGAAACAAATAAGTTACATTTACAATCTTGTGGAGCTGAAATGCAGTCATAGAAGAGCGTTGAGCTATTACAATCGTTCAGTTGGATATTCCCCAAATCATAGTGGTTTTTTTTTAGTGTTCCCCTTCTTTCAATCCACGTTTTGACCATGATTTCATGCAGGAACCCTTCAATTGCATGTGAGTGATAACATTGGAGCTGCCACCATGTTATGCAAATCTATTTGGTTACAGATTGGGTCGAATGATTAACTAGGAATTTGATTGGTACATTGAACACGAGTTGGAGGTTCCCCCGATGAGGTATGGTATGATCTAAATAATAGAGAACCATATAGGTGCATATCTAAACAAAACCTAGGTGCTCAATTTGGACCTTGAAGATCACAAGTATCATAACCATTGGGGTTGCTACCGTATCCTATCATGTTGCTACCGGAACATATTCTAGCAATGCCATCAATTAAAAACAATTCAAATTCGTTTTATTCACCAAAATAATGAATTTAAAAGTATTAGGCATGAATTTTATATTATGGACCCATAATAGCCCATTTGTGGAAAAATGGAAAATAATAGATCAATAAGGATGTCATAATGAGAAAATACTGAGGGATATGGTCAAAATAAGGGGCTATAGGAATCACCAAACACATAAAAAAATAAATACCCTACATCTCCCCCACACCTGAGCATTTGCATGTCCTCATGCAAACTAAGACACATGTCAGTTTCTCTTCAAAACTGATGCAAAATTTTAACACTTCAAAATTTCCTGATGTTTGTCAACTAGTGAAAAAAATAAGTCATTCCTATGAGGTTGTATGAATGAGAATGTTCAATTTCTACCTCCTTGAATATAACCTTTTGAGTTTCACTTGGAGTCTTTGATTTTTCAATTTAAAATTTCTAGCTTTCTTATACCATTTCTAGCTACTTTAAGAAATTTTTGATTATTAGCTTCCAGCTATCTAATCTCCTTCTGAAACTTTAACCCTTGAAACCTTCAGGTATTCATTATCAAGTTTCTTATATGCCTGTCTTCATAGGATCCCCCCACCAATTATGTAATTCTAATTAGATCTCAGGTCGGTTGTCATTCATGTGATTCAACTTCTTTCTTCCTACTCTTGTAGAATGTTGTCTCCTCAGTGCCCTATAATATTGTTGACATAATAAATTTTCTAGATGGATGATTGAGGACACCTCCAACCAGGATAAAAACATATTAAAATATTTGAAACACAAGTGAGAGAATCCATCCATACTGGACCCGAGTATTTGTGTCTACTACTATGTTCAATGACTAAGCATCACAAAGAAACCCCTCTTAAATATGGACTGGTCATCACATGACTAGGAGAAACTACCATATATTTCAACCTGTAGCTATTATCCAAAGAAATGTATCAAAAAATTCTTCAAATGCAGCCCTCTTGATCATGGGTTGCTTAAATGATATTCATCTAATATGAAACATGTGATGTGCATAAATTATACATGCTCCATAACCATCAAATATATACTAACAAGGTGACCTATAAATCAAAGGCATGCAACATGAGGAAAACTAATAAATGAAACTATGTCCATGTGAATCCTTCAAGGAGAAAAGTGAGTCTTATCCAACCCAGAACACCAAAAAAATACTATCTCCAAAGATGACATAACGAGAAGAAAATTCATTGAAGGTATGTTCCCTTAGTTTGTCTAATCCTCCATAGGTTTCATCCTACAACATACTTGAATGATCAAAATTACAAGTGTAACCAAGATCCTCAATTCCTTTATGTTTCTCTTCAATTTATTTATCTTATTTTTTTCTTTTTCATCAATTCAAGATCAATAGAATTAGGAAATTCAGATATCTGATCAATCTCAGGACAATCACTTACAAAATGAAAATCATCAACTTGTGGCTTCTTATATGGTTCCCATGACTCTACATCGGGAATTTCTCTCATTGGATCAACTTCCTCTAGCTTATCCTATATAATGATTGCTTTATATGAGACACATGTTCTTTAGTTTTTAGATGGTTTAATGAAGCTTACCTCTTTTTCACTCTCCTCGGGAATTGGCTTCAATTCTTTGACCATATTTGCAAAATTCTCTATCATGGTAGTGAAACTTGAACCTACCCCTTCCTCGACATTGGTCGTATCTTCTTCTTTTGATTTGTAGAATGCCTGAACACCTGAACATATTCATACACCTTTTGAATTGTTGTATGTTTTCATGTTCCTTTTCTAATTTGTGTTCCTCCTTTACCTCATGTACACCCTCAGGTCCCTTATCAAATTCTTATTGTACACACTCATGTTCATCATTGACATCATGTACTACTACTCCAAACCCTACTCCAAACCCATTGCGAAATAAAAATTGTTCCCAAGTGTCCTGCCCTACAAATTCTTCATCTACATTTAGGATATGCATCAAGGAACTCATTTCCATCCAGCTCTTGTCTTACCACACTTTGCATTGCTCTGCTCATAGTGTTATAGAAATGCAGGGTCCATTCTTCTGTGTGCAGTTTCCAGCCCGGGTGGGGTAGGAAGTAAGTTTTAAATGATAGGGAGATGATAGTATACCGATTAAGTGGATAATATTGCATGGGTGAATTCAAGATCATGATGATAGGTGAAATAGTGATCGCGACAATTACTCGTCATGACCTGATTTAGTATGTGTGGAAGAATAATGTTCAGGCTAGATATGATTACGGTAATGTTGAGAGATCATGGAGCATATTGATTTGATAGTCATGATAGGATGAGGTAGATGATAATTTTGGAGTAAAGGGGTGAAGGTCTGTAATGATTTCTAGATAGCTTTGAATGGTGGCAATGAGGTTATTACTCAAGTGCTTTATGGAGTTCAAAATATTTGTCTTAATACTTTATTCATGTATTTGAATGAATAAAACAAATATATAAGAGTTTCTTTTAATTTCAGTTACATGACATTTACCTTGCTTGTTGGTTTTCAGGGTGATTGTAGGATTTGAAGATGATACCGGGTATGTTGGAGGATTGATGTTGATGTTGATCGTGAATGATTAAACATGGATGGAGAAGATCTATGCTGCGAAAAATATGATAACTACTACCAGAATTGATGATCTCTGAGAATGACCCCCCTTTATCACTGAACTAGGATGTTGATGTTGAACTCTAAATATGGAAGGAAAGATGAACTATAATTTTGTCCTTTACTGCTATATTTCTGTGGAATAATTTGGAACAATAATTTTCCATGTTGCTTCTTGGGTGAATGAAAAAAAAAATCCAACAAGGATTGTTGTCTTAAGAGTTGTAATGAGAAACTGAAACAACTTCTTCTTGGAACAAATATCTTCCTCTTTAAAACAAGCTTCCATGCTTAAATTTGGTAGTTCATATTCCCTTTTTATTTGCAAAATACAAAAAGGTTGCAAACCAATTTGAGTACCATTAAACCATATAGTCTTCAATATTTTCCAACCCTTGTGGTACAATATTTCCCATGTGAATGAATGTGCTAAGTTCGAACATGGAAATGATTCTTTGGATTACCAAGCATTCATGAATGTTGTTAACCAATGTGAGACCACTCACTATTGATGAAAATGATTCTCAAGGCACCTTAGTGCATTATGAAAGGTATGAATACAGGTGTTGACATTGAGTCACCTACAAAATTTCATAGTCAAGAGACATTAATGTATTTCCATTTTTGTCAATGAGGAGACTTGACATTGATGTATGCAAGCTCCAAGGCACTATATAATCTATGATCTTGATTCCAGATAAGGTGTTGAGGTCAATGGGACAAGATCTATTGGAAGGAGGACCTTAGGGAATCCCACATCATTCAACTTGAGCATCAAACAAAATAATTTGAAGAAATATAAATGAAAGATTGAACACAAAGTTATATGAAAAACTTTATTGTGATCCTTTCCAGCTATAAACCTAGTTTTCAATCAAAGTTTGTGTCTAACTTTGCCAAAGTATTGATTTTCACAGTTAGATTTTTTTTTTTCTCTTTACTATTGTTTTTTTTCTCTTCGGTATCTATCTTCTTCCACACCCTTCCATTGTTATTTCTATTCATTTATACATTTACAAAATATAGGGAATGATTACTATTGGAGATAGCATGGAATCTCTTACAATTCTCCTTCTAAACGATGAATAAAACAAAGCAGTTAGATTTACAATATCATGGAGTTGAAATGCAGTCAGAGAAGAGCGTTGAGCTATTACAATTGTTCAATTGGATCTTCCCCAAATTGCAGTGGCTATTTTTAGTGCACCCCTTCTTGGAATCCATGTTTTGATGATGATTTCATGCAGTAACCCTTCAATTTCATGGGAGTGATAACATGGGATCTCCCACCATGATATGAAAATCAATTTGGTTATAGATTGAGTCAATTTATTGGTTGGGCATTTGATTAGGACATTGGCCATGAGCTGGAGGTTCCCTTGATGAGGTTCATGATGATATGAACAACAAAGAACCATATAGGTTCATGTCCAAACAAAATGCAGGTGCTCAATTTGGCCCTTGAAGATCGCAAGTATCATAACCATTGAGGTTGCTACTAGATCCTATCATGCTACTATAGGAACAAATTATGGCAATGCCATCAAGTAAAAACAATTCAAATTTGTTTTATTCACCAAAATAAGGAATTTAAAAGTATTAGGCATGAATGTTACCTTATGAATCCATAATAGTGCAATTGTGTCAAAACGACAAATAGTAGATCAAGGAAGATGGAAGAATGAGAAAATAGTGAGGGATATGGTCAAAATAAGGGGCTATGGGAATCACTAGACACATAAAAAATGGACACCCTACAAAGGGAAACCACTCAATTAGTGACCAATGATGAAATTTTAATTGAATAACTAACTTTAAAGAAAATGACAATTAAAGCCAATTAATATTCTAACTTACTATAAATTAAATGAAACAATCATTCAATGAAAACTTAGAAGTGGAAAGGAAATAGTTCTCTTCATTAATTAACAATAGAAGTAGGATTGTTACAACATGCATCCATTAGCGACATTGTTCCAGAACATGACTCTAGATTCCTCCACCCAGGCCACTGACTATAGGTAGCACCTCCAACTCCAATACTTGTGCAATCCCAAAGAAGAAAAATGGGATTCTTATTGACCAGATATATATACCAAAGGAAATATGGAAATAAGGGTTTCCAAGTCTAAGGAAATGAATTAGAAGTAAAGGAATAAGGGCTCACAGAGGGGGTAATAAGTTGCAAACATTATCTTGCTTCAAGTATGATTCTTCTTCTCCTCTAACCTTAGGATCATTTTATACCTTATTCAAGTGGTTGGAGTGGATACAAATAGTTTTGTATAGGAAATAAGAGGTCAGGAACTGGGTAAACCCGTGAACCCTGCCCAAAGATACACAAAATATTATTTTTTGAGAAAAATAATGGTCCACGCACCTTGCTAAGGGACAACACACGTATGTATGCACCTTGCATAACTATTAGGACACATACATGTCCAAATATAAAAAAAAATTGAAGAATTCAAAGCAGGAAAGGGGGATTAATGTTTGCAAGTAGGAAAGGGAAAGGCCAAACATGTCATCAATGCATATGTGGTGGAAATTGACGTTTTAATAGACATGGCATATTCTTGATATGATGTGGAATATGCTTTTACTATTTTACTATTTTATTTAGTAGGCCCATTTTAGACCCAAATTTACTCTAATAATGGTCCCTTGCCACAAATAGAATGATTTCAATGCCTAGTAGAATGGTCCCTTCAAATGCATGAAGAGAAAGGCACAAGAAAAGAGATAGCTCTCTCTTAAAAAAAAACAGATAACCAAAATTCCCAAGAGGCTCAAGTTCCTAAAAAAATGGAGTCTCTTACACTTCTACTGACTTGTACTCAACCCCCATTCGCTCATAACCATGGAATATGGACTTCTACACCATCCACTACTTGTATTCAATGATTGGTGGCCGAGGTTCTTAAATAATGCACATGGTGAAAAGTTTAATGTAGAAGAGCTAGGTAACTTAGAAAACTTACGATTATTTGACATCCCTTGGATCCCCCTTTCCTCTCCCCCTTTAGTGCAATCATATCCCCTCTCATGCTCTCATAGATAGCCTTGGACCTTTATATTATTTTTGAATTAGTATTTACATATCTTGAAAATACCATGGCAAGTATACCTCATGGTACATAAAAAGCATATAAATAAAAAAATGCATGCCCATATATTCTTTAGTTGGGCCTTAGCCTTGAGCTTCACACTAAGAATTCATACAAGATATTTACACAATTTACACAAATGGTCATTCATATGAGTTGAATCCCATAACTATATCCACTTATTTACAATTTGATCTAAAACATTCATAGGATAAAAAAATAAGATATTACATTCTCGCCCCCTCAGAAATTGCATCATCCTTTGTGTAGTCCATGCATTAGAAGAAAATGTTATGAATTAGATCACAGAGAAATAAAATGATGTGGAAATAAAACACAGAAGAGAATAATATAAATAAAGACATAGATATACATGGTTTGCCTAATATGGGATACATCCACGGAGAAATTGCTAGTACTTCCTTTATTACTATTAAGGAAATGAAGGGATACAACATATAACACACATGTTGTAACTTCTTCTTCCTGATCTCATAGTCTCCTCTTTCAGAATACAACATTCTCTCTGATACACAGTTGCAATACGATGCCTTCATACAAAAAAAATTAATTTCCTTCTTGGGGAAAAAACCTAACATAACTTATACTGTCATATTTGAAACCTTATAAAGAATGGTCCTATTTGACTACTAAATTACAATATTTTACAAGGAAATTTTCCCAAAATTTTCTTCGGGGGCTCCGCCCCCAAACCCTCGACAAAAGGTGGCTAAGCTTACTTGCATATGAACCAGGAAGATAATCAAGCTCCACAACCAACAAAAAATGGATATGCATCTCTCACGACATCCTCCAATTCCCATGTGGCCTCATTGGGACCAAAGTGCTTCTATTTCACCTTTACCTACCTAATGGATTGGTTCCATAGTAATGTTACGTGCATGCCTGAATGCACAAGGGATCTACCTAGAAATCTCCCTTTGGTTCCACCTGAATCAAAACCAATCAATCACATGGTTACGATCATGTACTTATTTCTTAAGAAAAGAAACATGAAAAACATTGTGAGCCTTAATGTTATCAAACAATGAAATTCTATAGGAAACTAGCTCTATTCTCTCTAGAATCTCAAATGGCCCAAAATAATGAGGTTCCAACTTGGCACAAATTCCAAGCTTCAAGGAATTATTCCTTGGCCTTGTTCTAATGTAGACATGATCCCTAATTTTAAATTCTTTGCACACCCTATTCATATCTACATAAAAAAAATTCATATCCCAAGCCACATTCAAATTTTGCCTAATTCTAACAACCTCTTGTTCCATTTCCTTGAGCATTTCTGGTCCAATCACAATTATATTCAATGGGTTATCACATATTGCTAGATTTTTGTAGCTTCTACCATACAAATGTTCAAATGGAATCATCCTCAATGATTCTTGATACCCATTTTTATATGAAAACTCAACCATGTGAAGGTAATCCTCCCACTTGGATGGTTTATCCATCACATACATGTGAAGCATGTCTTTGAACACTTAATTTGGTCTTTCAATTTTTACATATATTTGTAGATGGTAAGAAGTATTTAAATTAAAATAGATACCCAAGCCTTCAACAATTCCTTTCCAAATATTCAAGGTAAACTTTGAATCCCTATTTAATACAATGGCTATAGGCATTCCATGCAACCTGAAAATTTCTCTCATAAATTTTTTTGCAATGTCCTTTTCCTTATGAGTATGAGAGAAAAGTGACCAACCTTTCTCAACTTTTCAACCACAACCATGATATCATCATGTTTTTTCACTATATTTAGCAACCCTATAATCAAATCCATTGTTATCGCCTCCCATTTCCATTTTGGAAGTGGCAAGGACTGTAGCATACCTACTAGATGTTGATGTTCATTCTTGACCTGTTGGCATTCTATAGATCTTGAAATGTGTTCCAGAACATATTTCTTCATTTTGGGCCAAAAATAGTACTTCTTGACTATAGAAATATTTTTTTGGTAGCCTAGATTACCTAAATGGATTCTTATGAATCTCATCCATGATGATGGTACTCAAGTTTGCTAAGTTGGGAATATACATTTTTTTTCTTGTAAATAATAATTCCATCATTACTTAGTCGGTAACGTTCATATTTCAGCTCTATTTTCTCGTGTTGTAATCCAACTCTCACATGGAAACAAAATTCATCAACAACAAGGGATTTCATCAACTTGATTTTAAAATCAAATTCACAAATGTTAGTCATTTTTACAAGCACTACATGCATTTTCCCACTGAGTTCATCTACAACCCTATTCTTTTTCCATTTTATGTGCTTGATCTCAAAATCAAACTCACAAAGAAATTCCAACCATGCTTAGAATTTCACTTTCACATTACTCGTACATGAAAATTTTATGATGGGTAAAATTTTGGACTACCCTTCATTTTAAGGTTCAGCATTTTGACCTCACTCCATTTTATATGATGCATAATTTTTTATATGAAATATTTATTAGAAAAAAGGTAGTTTCATTGGCTAAAAAACTACTAGGTGATCTATTAACTAAGAACCTAAAATTTCAAACATTCAAAGCTCATCAATCATATCCATCCAACCAAAGGAAATCACAAAAAATTAATGTAAGTAGAAATTTTTAACAAGTGGTTAGTACATTCAATTTTCTTGTCATAAGCTTTCGAAGTAATATAATTACTGCGCTGTGAAAGAAACAATTTTATTTGATCTATAAACCATAATATCCATACCTAGAGGACAAAAAATAAAATATATTTAAAGAAAGATATAATCAAGTGGAAGATCTACCTAGCCTCTTCAATGACATCACCTTACCCTTCCTTATGATACCACCATTATTTTTTCTTCATCTTGTCGGATCTTGCCTCATTCATATGCAACAAAACAAACTTTTTTCTAAATTCTCTGATCCACTTCCTTCATCTATTTCATATTAGAAGATATTGCAAACTTTCATCCAATTCATTCTCTAGTCCATTGTCTTCATATGTTTCATATAAATATACATCTTCTAAATTTTTTTGACAGTTTATATAAATAAACATACATCAAAATTATAGTTTTTAATTTGAAGTGAACACCATTTTCTATATCATGAATTTACATTCATCCGTCAAATGCATTATGAAAGTGAAAATACATCATGTGGGATGTCAAATTCCGAGCTTGATTCCAACTATCTCTCTTGCATGGAATTCAAGTTTGGTTGGTCAAACAGATACTTAATCCATCATGATTTGTTCTTAGAATGATCTTCCTACCCATCAAGTAGTGTTTCCACATATTCAGTGCATGTGAATATTAAGCAAGCTCTAGATCATGGTTAACATAGTTCTTCTTATGTTCCTTCAATTTCCTTTATTCTTAACACACCAGATGGTTATCTTGTATGAGAACTCTATCAAGTACTTCCTTGCATGCATTTGTGCACACAACAAAATATTTATCTGGATCTGAAATATTTAGGATTAGTGCACTATTGAGGAGATTCTTTAGTTGATGAAAAATTTGCTTACATTTGTGGGACCATTCTTCCTTTCCTTTGAAAATAATTTATGGGGTGTGCAATCTTGGAGAATCCCTCAGTGAATATTTGATAATAAGTAGTAAGTCCCATGAAATATATCACATCTATCACATTCCTTAGAGTGGGACAACTCACTATGGAATTGATATTTTTCAATCCATAGATACTCCTTTTGAAATTATGTGACCCAAAGAGTGAATTTTCTTTTGATAGAAGTCACATTTTCTCATTTTTTGGATAAAGTGTTTTCACTCTTAATACTTGAAAAACCATTCATGAATATTCCTCATGCTATTTTCTATATTTTGAATAAACCGATATAGCATCAAGGAAAACAATAAAAAAATTGTCCAGCTATTTGCTAAAGACATTATTCATAAGTCACATGAATGTACCTAGTGCATTTGTGAGACCAAATTGTACCACCACATATTCATAGTTTCCACACCTTGTTCTAGATACTATATTATACATGTATTCTTCCTTAATCATGACTTGATGATATTCCCATCTTAGATCAATTTTTGAAAATAGATTTTCCCTTCTCATTTGATCAAATAGACCATCAATCATGGGTAACAGATACTTATTCTTCACTACTACCTTGTTCAACTATACGTACTCAATACACAATATAAGAGTTCCATATTTTTTTCCATGAATAGAACAATTTATCCCCATGGAGACACACTTGGAACATATACTTTCTCTAGGAATTCTTGAAATTTCATTTTAATCTCCATAATATTTGGGGTACTCATTCTATAGGGAGCCACACTAGTGCATATCGAAGCACAAGTTCAATTGAGAAATCAATATTTCTCTTTAGATTTAGACTTGGTACCTCATCAAGGAATATATATCAATTCTTGTAATACTAGGTAGTCCTCAAGGTTTGGACCTTTATCCATTACTAGTTCCTGTATAATTTGGTTGGACAAAGAATATATCTAGCAACAATTCACACAAAGCTTGCAAATTTGAGAGAGAGAGAGAGAGAATAAAGAATTGCATTAATCAAATGAGAGAATGGAAAAATACATGTGATGTACTCTACATGGAGGAACTAATGTTCCATAGTAGTGATCTAGAGAGATGTGAACACACACTGACATAATCTAGAGTGAACTACCACCTAGTCCTAGTTAATAGGATTGTCAATGAGTTTATCCTTCTTCTCCTCAATATAGTTAGTTATTTCAACTGAATTAGTTATAATGTCTTTGCTATGTTCTCTTTGGAATTTTATTTCTTCATAGTCATTGATTTGCTGCAGTAAGTCCACTACTTTAGGGGATTTTCCCAGAAAGCACTACTGACAGCCCGTGACTGCCTCTATAGACTTCTATAATTGGTGAGATTCTAGGAGATTAGTGCTGGGTGAGTTGTTTATATCATGATATGAGCTTAGGAACTCTCAATCTAGTCAAGGTGCACTGAGTTCTATATATCTACAAGCATACCCTATCCTCCTCCATGAATCTATATAAATAATGTTTTCCAAGGGTAAGAGGAGGAAGAATCATTTATAGGTAAATGTTGCGGAAATTTTAGAGGAGCTCTTCTACATAGATCAATATTCATATCAGGTAAACCTTGCTCTTATGAGGACTAGGGAGGAGTTGGAGTAAGGATCCAGGAGGATTGCATAATGACTCAAGGTATGACTACACTGATGTACTTGTCCTTCATTTGATTTATATATATAGATCTATGTGTTTTTCCCTTTCCAATTTGTTGTATTCATATTTGTATGGTAAAGATAATATTTCCTTGGGTATATTAGATTAGATCTAGAATAGATTTGGATTTCCAAATTCTTGAAAGGGTTTGTCTATTGATATTTTTTTGTCACCTATGTGTAGGAAGCAGATTGTATGAGATAGAGCTAGATCTTTGGAGCTGCATCAACCAAGATATGTAAGGACAACCACCGGTTAACAATGTATTCCTATATTCCCTCTAGTGTAAAAGGAATGAAATATAATTAGATCTAGGGAAACCTCATAATGTTATATCTTGCTGTATGTCTTGGATCAAGGGAAGATCCAAGGGTGAACTCACCTATTCATAGGAGGGAAATCTATGATAACAGAACCAATGACTCCAATGGGTAAGGATATTTGATTCTTCCTTAGTCTTATAATTCACTTGCTATTTTACCTTCTGAAATATTTTATGTAGTTTAAAATCTTCCTCATCAATCACTCAGAGAGAAGATCTTTCAAATCTATCAGACCTAGGCTAGATATGGGCCTTTCCCCCAAATTTTACAGAAGGTTGTGTCTGACTAGTTCAAACTAGAGATACTGATCGTAAGATAACAATTATACAACCCAAGACCACCTACATATCAGTTGTGTGTTATAGTTCTTCTGGGTCGCGACTACCCCTGTAGGTGACTATTTTCAAAATTTCCCGATTTTTCTTGATTAGATCTGTACTTTTCCTGATCTTGTGAGTATATTATGGGTTTGATAGCATAGATATACTCTCTATTTGAGTCTCTTCTTTTCTACTTGTGTTTGAAGTGAATTTGAGATGTTTTGAGTGCTTTGGTTGGGTTTATTTATTTGTGTGAGATATCTTCCTAGTGAATGGAGATATGGGAAGTGTTCCCAATAGATCATTTCAAATATGGTAGTGTTTCCTTTTTCCTTTTGCATCTAGATTATATGTACCCAAAGGTGTTCCATTATTAGATCATTTTCCAAGTTTTGGGTTGTTGATCCCATGTGGGCATTGGATTGTGCTTAGTGGAATCACAAACAATATCACATAACCCTTTGCTTATGGTTTGCTAGTTTGATCTGCATATTCATTTTCTTAGATTAAAAAAAATTGTATTTCAAAAAGATAAAAAAAAACCTAAAAAAGTGCTAGGGTAAATCTTTTGATTTCTTTCGGAGAGAAGTGCATTGGGGTGTTTAGTGTTTAAGGATATTTTTTATTTCATTGGATTTTCTTGCATGGTTGTTGAGTGATTGTGAGGTTGTCTATTTGATTGTAAAATATGAAAATAAAAAGTTTTCTTCTCTTTCATAGAGAGAGTTCATCAAAAGTGAAATATGCATCTTTTGCATACATTTTTTCTTCTTTGGATTGGATAAGAGTCAAAACATCATTGAAGTTGCATCTTCTCCCTCGAGTAATCAACAACCATAAGAAAAAGAACAATTAATTTAAAAAATTATTAGACTCTTTTTATTTATACAAAACCAACATAGATTAGGATTTAAGGCCTTGGTGTAGGATTGGAGAGTGAACTCTCTAAGGAAACCTAAATTGAACCTAGAAGTCACTAGTGAGAGTGCAAATAAATTATCACAACATGTGTGTTGATAATATCCTCTAACATAGGAGTTAAGCATGAGGTCACATTGGGGAAAGTAGGGTGATATCCCCTCTCTTCTTGTCTTGGTGTTTTCTAGATTGGTTTGAATACTACATGTATGGGGGTTTCAAATGTTCCCATGACTCTCTGTGAGGTAGTTCTCTTGAAGCTTCAGGATTAGTTTCCCTACCCATACGTGTGGTCAGACCTTTGATTGTTTGTATATTCACCGATTGTGATGGTCATTGATTGTGAGGTGGTAACCATAGTGTTGTTTCCTAGGTATCTACAGAGGTGACTATGGGTGGGAAGTTCCTGCGATACCTAGGGTAGATGTTGAACCTCTTTTTTCAATTTCTATAGAGGGTTCATTCCCTAATAAAGGGTGCTTGCACCAGTAAGGGTGTTACATGAGGGTTATTGTAACTATTCCTCACACCTTTGGAAGCCAATATTTTAGGGACTTGACATCCATCAGAAGGTTTTTTTTGGAAGGCCCCTTGATCCATTGGTTTTCATGTTGTTAGGATATATTTTTTAGGGGTGTGATATTTGGTCTTGAGTCTACATCGGCCATATGTTAATTGTTTTTCTTGTTATAAAACACTTTATTCACCATGGATAAATAACCACTTCGCCAGTCCCATTGACAAAAATGACTTACACCTATAATGGAGGAACAACCACCTCTTAAATGGAGAGAAGTACATGATAAATAATTCAAATAGTTTGACAAAATATCTGAGGAGAGTGATCATGTAGAAGTTGAAGTGATCTAAGAAATTCCTCCACCTCATTTTAACCCTCCTTTGACTAATCCTAGAGACCTTGTACTCATCCAGGTTAGGGGACTCTTTAGTGAGCCTTTTTCTTTGTCCAATGATCCTCACATCATGTTAGGACCAAGTGTTTTTTCTGGTGTGTCTAATCCTTATATCCCATCGATGATCATTACAGGAGGCACCCCTATGATTTTCTCCTTTCCATCCCTTACTTCCATTGGACCTACACCATCTTTGTCCATTTTATTAGGTGTCTTGATTTGGGGGATGATGGCCATAACTTCCTTTCCTTCCATGAGTATAATTGGCATTAACACACCCATTCCATATGTTGCAATGCCAACATATGGATCTCCATCAAGTGGGGGATCAAGCCTTGGTCTCAACACTCGAAGTGGACCCCCTTCCACCTTCAAAATCCATATAGGTAGTCTGGTAGTGTTTAATGTTGGTTTTCACTTTGGTTTGAATGTGTCTAATGGGTTTGGGGTTTCTCTTAGCCAAGCTAGGGGCATCAACATTTTTGTGGGTTTCAATATCCCATGGCGTAGCACACTTCCCTAGAATCTATAATCCTTCCATGTATACCTTTGTTCCTGGGGGGGAATTATTTTTTAGGGAGTAGTGCACTTCCAATCATACAATTGTTCTTGGGGGAATTCCCCCTAGGGGACATTATGCTCAGTGGGGTGTTTACCCTTCCATATACACTTATGGTCCTGGAGGTTATTTCTTTGGGACCAATTATGGTCAAGGGGGTAATATTCATTTAGGTTCCATGCCTTCTCCTAGATGTAATCCTTTTGGGGGCATGTATGGTTCTAGAAGTAGTATTTTTTCTGGGAGTCCTTTTATTCCCATAGGAAATCCTCCTAGGATCATGTATGGTCTCGAGAGAAGTCATGCTCTTGGGATTTATTCCATTACTAGGGGTAATAACCCTTTTGGAACTCCAAGTCTCGTAAAAAATACAAACATGTGGGGACCTTAGGGTCCACCTGGTTCACGCGATGCTTCATCATTTACCTAGTATTCATTTTCCAACACAATGTTTTCTTTCCTGGAAACATTATGCTTTTCTAACTTTTCACATTTTGAAAAATGATCCCATCCTGTATAACCCATTATGTCTATCCATACCTGTCAAGTTTTTATCAGACATGCTAAAGTTTGAAATAAAATTGGGAGAAGACCCATCCACACACATTATGAATTATCACCTATAATGTTCATCCAACTCTTTGATGGATGATAGTATTTGACTATGTATTTTCGAGATATCCCTGACTGGAGGTGCCTCTAAATGGTATATAAAAATTAAGGGATCTTAATTTACTATCTTAAATTAATTGGCCAAGGTGTTTTTAACACACTTCCAATTACCCATTAGGTATGAGACAAAGACAACTCTATTAAAATCTCTACGCTAGGATACTTCCACCAAAATTTTGGATCACATTCATCAGTGGAGGTAGTGACATAGGATGATTAAATCCAAGATTCTTGACCAACTCCTCATGGATTGGTTTACCAAAGATCTTTTACCACCTATCACCAAGGATGTTTCTATGGTAGGGTTGGTTACTAAGGAGAAATGCATCTTGCGTGCCCATCATTTAGAATTTATCTGATCTTAGTATAGCACATTGTATGATATTATCTAGCATGATCTAAGGTCATCAATTGATCCTCAGAAACCAAACCCATGACCCCATGCAGATGATGTGGTTAGTTCTATTTCCAATACATTTGTGGGATAGTTAGTTGGACAGTTGGGTCAAATGCACATTTCATCACACCCACTAGCTACTACACCCACCACTCAAACTGCTCAAGTTACGTCTCAAACCTTTGAGGTGAATTTGGTGCAATCCTAACAACCGAAGAGTCCTTAGCAACCTGAAGGGAAGAAGAACTCTATTAATGAGCATGAAACCCCTCAAAACCAAAAAACTATTGGCGTAAGCATGAAAATAATAAAAATAATAGGTTTCCTTGAAATATTTGTGGGGAAGACCATCCTACCCACTAGTATCCCAAGATGTATAAAATTCATCGTTATTTTTCCCAACAGAAGGTTCCCTAGTAGTATGTTGTTTTTACTCATCCATTCCCTCCCCAATCATAACAAATGGTTGTGTTAAATATTTCCCCTCTGTAATGGGGCATGGTAGGTACTCCTCATATTGAGGGTCATCCTCAACTGCTAACATACACATGTTTGACCAGACAGTCTCTTTTCAAACTCAAGAAATCAACTACAATACTCCTGAGGTTGTTCCTACGAATCAAGATCAAATACTTTCTTCCCAACCTAGTATCCCTCTCCAGATAGAGAATAAATTGTTCAATACATTTCTTCACCCACCAAAGGGTGTTCTTTAATGCATTACCCATAACCCAAATGCACAAGCTTCCTAGAACTATAGTATTCTGGAAAACTTGGCCCATGCACCATGTGCATTTTCTTCTCCAGAAGTCCTATAGAGATTCCCTACACACCATAAATATTTGTTATTATAAATAGGTGGGGTTGACCTTTCAAATTCTAGTTTAATTTCATTTGACTTATATCAAGCATGTAATAGGATCTCCCATCAAATTTCTTTTTAGATTCAAGTGAGAATAAGTGGGAAAAACATCTTCTACATAGTTTTTGATGAGATCGATCCCTCTAAAACCATGTTGAAGGCCTTTGACAGACACATGTTCAAGCCTCATGGTATCATCACCACATTTACCATCGAGTTACATGGTAATATTGTCTCTGTTGAAGTGGAGGTGGTTGATGCTCCTCTGGAGTATAATTTTCTACTTGGGTGCACTTGATTCTATGAGATGATGGTTGTCATCTCATTAGTATTTAGGGTCCTTGTATTTCTTTACCAAGGAAAAATCATCACTATATACCAACTTGTATTATGTACCC